>JAODAL010022263.1:0-65143 GCA_025379985.1 Phyllomedusa bahiana | reverse complement strand
GGGGGAACAAATAGAACGTTTCCTGAACAGTAATTGAGAGAGACCTAGTACACGTCCTGCTATTATGAGATACTGACACACACTGATCATGAACAGGAAGGGCTGTTCTATGTAAAACGAGGTCATGAGATTTTTCCAGCCAATCGCAACCATACACATCCCAGTCATGACGTTGCACACCCAGCTCACCCTGCTCTATTCTCTAAGCTGATTTGCTGGCTGCCAAAATGACAGGAAGCGCTTAAAATGGCGCAATGTTAATAGATTATGCGCAGATTTTCACCTAAATTATCGCGTGATCTAAAAAAAATCCGATCACCATAAAAACCTTGCCGATTTCAACTTTGTCGATAAAAATCGCTCAACACTAGTCAGGAGCTGTGGACGGCTCTCCGCAACGAGACCGAGCGCTGGCTGGGTGACAAGAACCTTGTGCCAGGCAAGGTGGTGTGCGATAACGGGCGAAATCTGCTGGCCGCCCTTAAGATCGGTAGGCTGGAGCACATCCCTTGCCTGGCACATGTCATGAACCTTGTCGTCCAGAAATTTCTAAAGCGCTACCCGGGTCTGGACTGCCTGTTGAGGAAGGCTCGAGGTCTGAGTTTGCACTTCCGCCGTTCGCAACCTGCTTCGTCCCACCTGGCTGCGTTGCAGCGTCAGCTCGGCCTCCCCGTCAACCGTCTCATTGTTGACGTGGCAACACGCTGGAATTCCACCCTCCACATGCTCCAGCGATTGTGGCAGCAGTGCATGCCATTACGGAGTATGAAGTTACACATGGCCTGACAAGCAGCGGTGTGGACCTCGGGGTGTTGAGCCACTGAGAGTGGAGGCAGGTGAAAGAGCTCTGCACCATCCTTGCCAGTTTTGAAGAAGCCATCAAAATGGTCAGTATGGACAATGCCCTTGTCAGCATGAGCATTGTGGTGATCTTAGTTCTGGAACGATCGTTGGACACTCTGAAACATCAGGTCCCACCAGCGAGGGAGGAGGAGACGGACACAGATGCGGACACAGAGCCTTTCTCTCCGTCGAATCCACAAGGCCCGACAGTTTCACAATGTTATCGGTCTTTATTAGGCAGTGGCTCGGGGTCCAGGGCTAGTGCAAGGCAGCGCATCAGCTCTCAGGGTGCATCATCTGAGGCAAGTCAGGGCTGTGTTGAAGCTGTGCCGGAGGAAGCGGAGGAGGAGGTATTCCTGGACACCGACGTTACCGACGTCCCTGCCTTGGAAAGAGGTTGGCGTGAATTTGAGGTGGAGGAGGAAGATGAGTTTGCTAGTGCCCCTCAACCCAGAGGCTTGGGAAATCAAGGCTCCATCTCTCACATGAGTGCTTGGATGCTCCATTTCCTCCAACATGATCCTCGCATTAAGGCCATCAAAATGAACAACAGGTACTGGGTGGCCACCCTCCTGGATCCCCGGTACAAAACAAAACTCAGCACTTTCCTTCCACCCACCCAAATAGAGAGTAAAATGCAGGAAATGGAGACCTTGCTGATTGATCAACTGGAGACATCTGTTTCGTCTGCTTCACGTTCTTCAAATGTCACGGTGGAACGTCAGCGACGTGACAGCAGTAGAGTGCCAAGTAGCCGTAGCGGCAGCAGCAGGCTTTGTGGCAGAAGCCTAATGGGTGACCTCTGGCAATCTTTATTTACCTTACCAACCAGACCACACACATACAACACACATAGACCATCTTAAGATCATGGTGCATGACTATCTGCGTCTCAACACCGATATTTTTGGATGTGTTCCGGACCCAATTGACTTCTGGGTATCCAAAATGGATGAATGTCCCGAGCTCGCTCGCTCGCCACGCCATAGAGGTGTTGTCCTGCCCAGCACCCAGGCATATTGAGCGGACCTTCCACAGCTGGAGAGTATTACAACAAAACGCATCCGGCTTTCCACAAATAATTGATCTTTTTGACTTTCATCAAGAGAATCAGCAGGACTTGATGATGTTTGGCCCCAATTCCCGGGGTCACGATTAGTTCCCCGGTCTACTTCCATTCCTCTTCAAACAGAAATGCCCTCTTAAAAAAAATTTTTTTTTTTAAATGATCATTTTCATGCAATTTTTTTCTCATTCCCAAAAGATCATTTTGCTGGTTTTTGCTGTGGAAAATGAAAAAAGACCCCAAGGTTTCATGACAACACCGAAATTCCCCTTTACTCACTTTATTTTAGAATTTTTGCATTGTCAAGGGTTTTTGGGGATCATGTTGCGTGAGATAAGTTTAAATTAGGTCCTTGGAAAAGAATGTGGCTTCTAAGTGGAAAATGTCCCATCACATTTTTTTAACAGTGGCTGAGAAGTCTTTTTTTAAAATTTTTTTGGGGTCATTCTGCTTGAAATCCCAAAATACTACAGGCCCTATTATAAAAAAATGTGGTTTCTAACAGCTTTTTGTTCTTTACAATTGTCAAGAAGGGCTCAAGGGTCATGTTTAAATTTTTTGGGGGGCATTTTGTGTAAAAAGCGCTTACTACGGGGTCCTATTAAAAAAAAGTTGTTTCAAAACAGACATTTTTTTCTTAAAATTGTCAAAAGTGGTCAAGGGGTCTTTTTTAAATTTTTGGGGCATTTGCTTGAAATGCAGTATATTCAGGTCCATTCAAAAAAAATTTGGGTTTCTAACAACATTTGTTCTTCAAATTGTCAAGATGGTAAAGGGTGAGGGTGCTCCAAAAAAAGGAAAAAGGTAGGCACTGTTAATTGCGATATTCAAATGACTTTTTTTTGCAGATCTTTAACAAGCTGCAATCCCCGGGGAGACAACCCATTTAATACAAATTAAAAAAAAAAGAAACAAAGATGGTGGGATTCCCTCCTTTTTAAAAAAAGTGTTTTCTAGAATTAAACTATAAAAAAAAATGGATGACAACAAGTGATACAATATTTTTCGAAATTGTACAAGGGAAAAAGGAAAATTTGAACAGATGTAGGTTACCAGGACAGTTAGCAATGTCCAGTGAAATAAAAAGGTGGGTTTAAAAAATCCTTTTTAAAGGGCCCTTTTTAATCTGTGGGTCAGACAGGTTTTTGGGGATCTGCGTCCAGGAAGTATAGTCAAAGTCCATTCAACAAAAAGGTGGTTGAAAGACTCTTTTTCCGAACTTTTTAAATCTGTGGGTCAGACAGGGTTTTTGGCCATGCTGTGGGCCAGGACAGGATAGCAAAGTCCGTTAACTAAAATGGGGGGTTAAAGACTCCTTTTTCCGGCACTTTTTAAATCGGGGGTCATGCAGGGTTTGGGGCTCATGCTGTCCCAGGAAGGGGTATCAAATTTAGTTCAAGTAAAATGTGGTTCAAATCTTTTTGCCTTCTGGACTTTTTAATTTTTGGGTGGGCAGGTTTAAGGGTCACTGTGGACAAAACAGGGTAGTGAATGGTCTGTGACTTTTTTTCTGTGGCTTTTTTAACCAAGTTGTTGCCTAAGATGTGCAGGTATCCATTTGACTGTTGTGTATGTTAATTCCCGCTTCTCCGCCCTGTTTGGGTGTAAGAAAGAAAAGGGTTGTTCCCTTCCCTAGACTTTTAAAGGTCATCGGAAATCTATTATCGACTATCGGAAAATTGTCTTGATAATTGACGATATCGACTATCGATCCGATGACAATAGTCGACGTAATCGCTCATCACTAATTATATGTATTTGGTAAACTCTGTAATAAACATATATTTGGTTTTTCATGTCTATTGGGAAATTGTTGTTTTTGGCTTTATGAGGCTTCATAGATCCAAAAAAAAGAAAAAAGATATTTAAAAATAGATCTGCATTGATTGAAATGCTGATTTGGGTCGTGAATAACCACTTTTTATCCGGGTCCCGTGGAGTTAATAGCTGACCGTAGTTTGTAGTTAATGATTTCTTTCTCTCAGCCGCTCGTCCCCCGGGGATCTCCCCGGTTTATTTAAAATAAGGCGGTTGAGTGAAACTTCCCCCTGTAAGGTATCATTTAAAGGGACGCATCGTCTTGCCCCTTAATTACACAAGACGACGAGGGACTAAGAAATGAAACTGCGGAATAAGAGACGTAGAATAAAACCCTGTGGTCCAAAGGGAAAAGACAAAGACCAAGACTTATAATTATCTACAGAGAATGAGAGCAAAAGGAGAAAGCAATATCAGGGGAAAAAGTAAAGACCAATTCTTTTCTATTCATATCTATCTTCTATCTATTATATCTTTTCTATTTCTATCTTATATTATCTCAAATTTTTAATTTATATCTATCACTATCTACTTCTATCTATTCATATTTTTTACTATTTCTTCTCTTGTCTATCCAAATAGATAATTTTATTTAATTTCGTCTTTAACGCTTTAGTATATTTTACAGTTTTCCACACATTTCCTTTCTTGATTCTGGAAATTTGTAAAGAAGTAAAAAAAAAATAAGTTTTGAATGGAGTTTCATTTTTTTCCAGGCATTGGGGAGCCCCCTTAAATAAACACCCACCCTATATAACCCACATAACATATAGGGCCACATGCATGCAACTGTTTAGGTCTACAGCTCACTTTTTTCCCATAGTAACCTATGTGCAAAAATGTAAGTTTTAGACCTAATCAGGTTCATACATGGGGCCCAGCGTTGTATTACCCCCTAAGAAAGCCTCAACACAGTGAAAGTATCTCTTTAGCTTCTGAGCTTTTGTGCATCTACCTTGATTTTTGGCCCATTTTCCCGGGGGTTTTCCCTGCCCCTGGGACTTTGGAGACCATAGATTAAATTCTGCTCAACCTCCCCGCTGCTCTTGGGTGTGGAGTTTCTACCTGTGAAGAAGTGTGACCCAGTTTTTGGACCAAATCCCAACCCGGGACTCATCAGTTTTGTGCACTATAATCTGTACAGAACCACAGCTTGAGAGCCTGAAAATTTGTCTTCAGACAAATATATTTGACTCTTCTGATTGTCAAAGAAAGCTTTGGATCTTAAAGGAATCTAATTTCCCAAAGAATAAAGGAGAAACTTCACCAAGCTTCACGCACTTGTGTAAAAATGGCTACACAAAAATTCTCCTCAAGACAAAGGGAGCAACAAATGTTTGCAGAAACAATGGCAGCTGCCAGCAAGACTTCCCAAAAGGAAACCAAAAAGAGCTCATGGCCAAGAAAAGGAGAAGCCCAACCCAGCAATTCTGCACCTCTGCCCACAAGGGGCCCGAAAAGGGGGTTTAAATCAGCAAGTTTCAATCCCGGACCCCTGGGGTCCCCAAAGGGGTAAAAAACATGGACAAAATTGGTACCTAACCATTAGAAATAGAAAAATCCACAACAGTCACTGAAATCACTGAGAACTGACAAAATTGAAAAGAAAATTTACGGGAAAATTTAATGGAATAAAAAACAAAACATTGTGTTTGAAGTGAGGGGAAAAACCAAAAATTTTTTTAAAATAAAAAAACCGATCTAAATAAAAAATGATGGACCCTCTGAAAAGATTGAAAATTTCATCAAAGGCCCCAAAACACTAAGGCTTCCCCTATAATTACCCTCCCAGGCTTTCGGCATTCAAAATTAGTGGATCGGCGATCCGTGTTGAAACTTTGCGACTTTCTGATCCCTTTTTTTCCCAGTTTCCGTTCAAAGAATTCAAAATGTCAATTTCCTGTTTAAAAGTTTATGCAGCTACGTCCTTTTAAAAAGCTTGGGTGCTTTTTGTTTGCGGGGGAAAATGCATCAAAAATTCGCATTTCACTTTGCGTATGTGCTTGGATGTGTTTTACGCAGTGTTTTTCAATACGCTGTTCAGACTGAAGAATGGATTGAGAAACGCCGTATGAATGGACCCCTACAAGGGAGTGGAAAGCACCAATATATTTTTTCTAGATATTTTTTCGCTGCTACTTTGCTTATTTCCATGGGGGGTTTGCTCAGCCCAAATTCCCCCTCAACCCCTTTAACACTAGAACTACTGATGGAGTCATTTTGACTCCTTTCATTTTTTATTTCTTTTCCCTGTGACAACATTTTTTCAAAAATTCCCGGCTTGAAACCGGGGGATTTTTCCCCCAAATATGATGTAAAAAAAAGATTTTGTGAGAATAAATTAATTTTGGTGAAAAATTTGCGTTTTTTTCAAAATTTCCCCAAAAAACAACGGAAGGGATTCTTTTTGACTCCCAACAAAAATTTTTGAGGCCCTTTTTGTCACTAAATGTTGCTAAAATTTTGGGGCAAATTTTTTTCCCCTTTTGTCTTATTTCCCCCTGATTTTTTTTATAGATTAGTTCAATTTTCATGCCCAACTTTTTAAAATTTTCCTTGTGTTTTCCCTGCTTGTATTAATGTGTAATGCGGAAAAAAATATTTGTTTACTCTGGGGCTTTTAAATTTTTATCTAATGAAGGGGGGGTGTTTTTCAAAAGGGTTCTAGCAGGGGGACATTTTTCGGGATTTTAACTTTACTATCATTCACTGAAGAGACAAAGAGAACAGACGCGGACATCCCAGCTCTGAAGACTCATACAGGTATAAATTGTTATGAAATAGTTTACTGCCTGTCAACTGTTTCACCCACCTCCCTTTTTAAAGGTGGCAAACATTTAAATTTTTTCCCTTTTTATTTTCATTTCATTTCTATTTTTCAGCGGGAACTATATAAAATTTAGGGAATTTGTTGGAAAAAGGAGAGAAAAACGTTGAAAAAGCCCAAATATTTGCTACTTTGCAATCCATACCGGGAGAATAAATTTGGAACCCGAATTGCGGGAACCATGTTTTTTGATTCTGACATTAAATGAAAAATTTTCATTCCTCAAAAAACATATCAATAAAATTTTTGAAGACTCAAAAAGGGGAACCAAATCCAGAAGGTAAGTATTTATTTTGTATTTATTTGTTTTTTCCAAACACTGAGTTGGGGCCCTGTGCACACTAGCAAATTAGGGCTAATAGCCATCGGGATATTCTTCCCGAAATACAGGCCGTACCTCCCCCGCTCAGCCTAAAAGCTCCCTCCCCCCCGGGGCCCTACCCCGCTGTCGGGAAAAAGAGAAACCGTTGCTTACGCGAAAGCAGGGCCCTCCCCCAGACGCCCCTCCAGCCCGGGTTAGGGGAGCGGAGCTTCAGGTATGAAATCCGCTCTGAAACCCTGAGCGGGCAGGAAGGGGCCCGGATTGTGGTGAGAATATCCGGGTCGGATATTCCGCCGCTAACCCAGCCAGTGTGAAAGGCCCCTTTACAAAAAAAAAAAATTCAAAATATTCTTTTCCAACTTTTTTCCAAAAAAATTTTCCAAAGCACATCAACTGGGGAATTCCCCGGGGTCATGCAGTTATGTTTTCCTGTGACCATCCTTCCCGGTCGGGGCAGAAAAAAACAGCAAAAAAGTTTCCCCCAAAATTAAAAAACAACAGGTAAAAGATTTGGGGGCCCAAAAGGTTTAAAGCAACAACAAACAAAACCCGAGAAGGGGAATTTTGAAGGAATACTAGTTTTTTAAACGGTTGGGAAAAATTGGAAAAACCCGTTGAAAAAAGGGGAAAACACTTGCCCGGTAGGCGTGAAAAGCCAAAAAATTTTCGGAAGGGACCTTTCCCCCTAAAAGGATACGCCAGAAGAAATATCATTATCGTTTTGGGGGCCCCCCGAGCCATGGGTTTATTTTTTGAAAATATATTTGACCCCATATAAAGAAAAAGTACGCTTTCAGAAGCAGGGGAGGAACAATAATTTTCAGTTTTTTCTCTATCTGATGAGGGGCTAGATGCTTTTTGCGATATTCTATGCTGTTAATATAAGGGACGAACCCCTCACTCGATTAGCGTATTTTTGGGTAAAGGGCGGGGAATACCGTTTTCAAAGCGACAATGTCTAGGACCGCTTTGTTTTAAAAATGAGGGTTTCCAGATTTTAAGAGAAAACACCCCGATCGGGGAGACTGCAACGGGGCAATTTTTCTCTATTTTTTACTGTGTGGGGCAGGTTTAAAGGGAAAAATTTTATTTTGTTACAAACCTGGCCCCTAAATAACGGTGGGTAAACTTTCCCCAAACAAAATAGGTTTTTCCATTAAAGCCCGTACATGCCTTTCCCAAAACCCGATAAATATGGCCAAAATATTTGGGTAGCTGGTTTAAAGGAAAAAAACAAATATCTGGCCCAAAAGGCTTTCCCCTTTTCTTTGGCAAAGATACACACCCCCCCCGGCTGAGGGCCGTTTAGCGCCTTTTGGTTAAAAGAAGTTATTGGACCCCTTTTTGAAAAAAAAAGGGCGCCCCTGTTACAAAAGATAAATTTTTTTACTTCAGTAAAATTTTGTAAACAGCTAAAAAGCAAAGGAACAACCATCTGGGAACCCCTTTAAGAAGATAAGGCGAGAAATGCCTAAAGGGAAAAAAAATTTCCCTGAAAAAAGGAATTTTTAACCCAAAACTAAAGTGTATAAAAATGAAGACAATTTTACATTACAGTATTCAAGGAAAGGGCAACAAAAAAAGTTGCATTTTGAGTTCCGTCCATCCAGATGGTTGTTGGGGTCTGAAATTCCCCCTAAAAAAAAAAATCCCAAAAAGGTAAAGTTTTTCAATGAAAAAAAAATGGAGTAGAAGTTTGTGGATTTAGATGGGACGAAAATAAACCACCCCGGAAAAAATTTACCCGGGGATGGCCTTTTCATGGGGAATTTAAAAAGCCCTTTTAAATTTGCGGGAAAAATGCATGGATAATATTCAAGGGAATTTCCCACCAAAAAAAGTAAAAAAGGCAATTTTTTTCAAACGCTTGTGAAGAGTTGATGGGTTTCCCTTTTGTCACAGATAGGAAAAGGGGTTTTCCCCGTCCCAATTTTTAACATGCTAAAAATTTATGGTTCCAAAAAAAAATTTTTTACCAATCCCAAAAAAAGTGCCCAAAAAAAAATAGATCTTTTCGGCAATTGGAAGACTTTTGGTTTAAATCTTTTGGTGGGCAATGTAACTGGCCCTAAATCAAAGGGAAAGCCCAAAATTGGGAAAAAAACAAAAAAGTTTAGAAGGTGGGAAATTTTGCGCCATATTTTCATTTTTAAAGCCACTCCCCCCACATTTTCCCCCGTTTTTTGTTTTCGTTGTTGTTTATATTGTTTCACTTGAATAAAAAAAATTTTGAAAAACATCTATTAAAAAATTATTGTTATTTTCTGTAAAAAAAAAGAAAAGCAGGCAAAAAAAACAATGAAAAAACCCCTTACGGGTTTGGGTCTCACAATAAAAATACATTACCCAAAAAAATAATTA
This sequence comes from Phyllomedusa bahiana, assembly GCA_025379985.1. Classification (NCBI taxonomy): domain Eukaryota; kingdom Metazoa; phylum Chordata; class Amphibia; order Anura; family Hylidae; genus Phyllomedusa; species Phyllomedusa bahiana. Next base: position 55,906 of record JAODAL010022263.1, on the reverse strand, counting down.
TTTTAAAAAATTTAAACCCCAAAAGAAACTCCCAAAAATAAATTTTAAAAAAAGCAAGGAGTCCCAAAAAAGACTCCCTTTTGTAGTTCTAGGCCCGGGGGCACGAGTCCAGTTTGTCCTGTGTTAAAAAAAAGTCTACGCACAAGTCCAAAGGTAGAGACTCTCCCACTCAGCTCCTCAGTTCCTCGGCCCCTGATTTTGGTGCACAACTCAGTTTCTTCTTCAAATCTCATGGATCCAACTGATGGGCCCAGGTTCTTGACACAACCAAAGATCCTGGCCGCCTTCTCAATTGAATGCCAAAGATCAACTAACTCACTAACTCTACTACAACTTCCACTAATACTACTACCTCACATTTCCTGTTTGCCTTGGACAGTCTCCAGTGCCCCCAATCACCAGCAAACAAAACTGAATGATCAAAGCCCAGTTCTGCACAGGAGGCACCTTCAGTGTCTGGTCAGGTATATGACCGTGAATATAGCAGGAAAAAAAAAAATTTTAAAACCCCCCTTTCCCCTTCCCCCCTGTGGTCAAACAGGTTTTAATGCAAAAAATTAAATAAAAAGATCCCAACCAGGGGCGTAGGGTATAGGGGGGCGAGATAGCGTCGCTAACCAAAGGGCCCTTTTAGCCCGTTGGGGGGTCAAAACCCTCCCCGCCCCATAAAGAAATACCAGCATTGTAAACGGCACATTGTAGCTGGGGGGCCCATTTCACTTTTTGCACTGAGGGCCCCGGAGCTTCAAGTTACACCTCTGATTCCAACAGAAAACACATACTAGTATATACAATTTAACAATGAAAGAGTAAAGGAAAACATCACATACTATCACAATGTGTAACAATCTACACCGTCACAATTTTTCCCTCTTACAATAAATGAGTTAAAAAGGGGGCCTAGACAGTCCACCTCACTTACAGTCCAGGGTTGTCCACAGTCCATTGTCCATATATCAAGTCCAGAGCGCGGTCATATTCTTCCGAGGAGGAAATATCCTTTATTCATCAGATTACAAATCCCCCCCAAACATTTCCTTGTCATCTACCGAGTTCAATAGTCCTGATCTGGAGGCTGCCAGGACAATCCAGATGGTGAGGTGAAGGCTTTAGGAACAGGTCTTTAATGGCCTCTCATCAACTTTATAGGGATCCCCAGACTTTGCACAGTCCATCTTTTTCCACAATAAGTTCCAAAACAGTATAAAGTGGTTACATAGTTACATAGTTAGTACGGTTGAAAAAAGACACATGCCCATCAAGTTCAACCAAGGGTGGGGAAAATGTGGTAAAATGAAGGGAGGGAGACAAGGCTTTCAAGCCCAGCCTCCCCACTGGTGAATGCCCTGAAACCCACAAGGCAAGAACCAATCTGCTCCAGGGAGACCCCATCTTTGACCCCAGAGCCTCCAGCAGCCAGGATCCAGAATTCTACATGGCTACGTACGCATTCATATTCTTTAGGTTCAGGTAGGTATCTAAGCCTTTCCTGTACCCTCACTTGTTCCTGCTGTGACCAGCTCCTCAGATGGCTATTCCACAGATTCACACTTCCTACAGTGAAGATCGCCCTTCTCCTCTGGAGATTGAATCCTTTTTTCTCTAGCTGAAGGGAATGTCCTCTTGTCTTTTGAAAGGGCTTTACCTGAAATAATTTTTCCCCATACTTTTTGTAGGGACCATCTATATATTTATACAAATTAATCATGTCCTCCTGAAGCCGTCTTTTCTCAGGACTAAATAAGTTCAATACTTCTAACCTCTTCTCATAACTAAGACGCTCCATTCCCCTTATAAGATGGTTGCTCATCTTTGCACTCTCTCTAGTTCCATTATATATTTTCTATAAACTGGAGCCCAGAACTGAACAGCATATTCCAAGTGAGGTCGCACCAATGCTTTATATAGCGGTAGAATTACATCCTTGTCCCGCAAATCCATGCTTCTTTTAATACACGCCAATATCTTACTTGCCCTAGAGGCAGCTGACTGACACTGCATGCTGTTCTGTATTCTATGATCTACAAGAATGCCCAGATCTTTCTCAACAAGCTGTTCTGCAAGTTTTTCTTCCCCTAGGACATATGATGCCTGCATATTATTCCCCCCAGGCCATATGATGCCTGCAGATTATTCGTACCCAGATGCAGAAACTTACATTTATCCACATTGAACCTCATTTGCCAAGCGGATGCCCAAACACTCAGTTTGTCCAGGTTAGCTTGCAATTTATATGCATCTTCCATTGATTGCACTATCCTACATAACTTAGTGTCATCTGCAAAAATAGAAACTGTGCTATGGAGTGTCTAAGGAGGCCCATGTTCTTCACACTCAACCCCAACAAGGTTGCTTGGACTCCTCTGCAAGGAAACTTGCAGGTCACAACCCCCAATGAGGTTGTCCGTGATGGCGGCTGGCATGTAGGCATGGTACCAATGGGTCAGGATGAAGTGTGGTCTGTTCACAGGCAAGAAAATCAGGACAGGTAGCAAACAAGCAGAATTCGGTCACAGGTACAACATCAGGGTAGGTGGAGTAAACGGAAGCCGAAGTAAAAAAAGAGAGGTTGAGCAGGAGCCAAGCACCACTTAGAAAGGAGATTCTGTCACAGGTGGCACCATGACCTGCATGGCTGGGGGCACACCTGTGTCCTTGTCATGGTTTCTCCTGCTTTCCTGAATAGTCACTCACTTACTTCCCTGCGTGTCTCTGCCAGCTAGTGCGCACGTCCCTGCCCTCTAGGGTATGCATACATTGGTTCAGTAAAATTTAAAGGCCCAGCGCCTCTTGCAAGATCTATTGTATCATGAGCGATAGAGAAAATGTTCCCAGAGTTATAGTTCTGCCGTTTATTTGACCCTTGCCTCCTGCCTGCCCAAACTTTTCTGCCTGTCCCCAGCTATGAGCTTGCCTGACGATTTTGTACCCCAGCTGACAGCAAGCAAGTCATGTCCGGGGTAATGACCTGGTCATCACCTGCCACAACAAGTCCAACCTGCTTTGTGGTAGGCTCTGATGAAAACTGGGAGGCTACTTAGACTCCACTACCTGTCTTAGCTTTTACCATCCAGAGGATCCACACCCTTATAGTTAGATCTGGCCATAAACCCCTGCCAAATATACTAGATGTCCCAAAAACCGTCGTGAGACAGAGTTAACCGATTGAACAGCTGGCTACCATGAAGCAGCAGCTCACAGCCTAGCTACCTGCCACTCCATCTTCAACACCATCTGTGGCAAGTCCACCACCTTTGGCTCTGGTGGTGTCTCTTGGTCCCAAGCTACACCTTCCTTTGCCACCAAGGTTCATTGGGAACCCTCAAGCCTGTAAGGGGTTCATAAGCCAGTGCACCATCTATTCGGAATTGATGGCAAACCAACGAATGAGCAAAATTGGCATTTGAATTTTTTCTTCTGTCGGGTGAAACCTTGGCCTGGGACAGAGGGGACCCAGTGACCACCATCATACAAGTCTTCCTGGAGTCATTCCTCAACATGTTTAAGGAACAAGGACGTGCTTCTTCTGCTGTGGCTTCTCTGATCTACCTCCGTAAAGGTGACTCCACAGCTGGACAATATGTGCTACAATTCTGCACCTTTCCTCAGAGTTGTCTTAGAAAAATGGGACCCTCATAGCCATGTTCTGGCAGGACCTTGCAGAAAAGGACGAGCAGGCCAGTCATGATATTCCTTCCTCCTTGGAATATAGATATCTGGTTCGCTGAGAGACAGCAGAAGCCCTGCACTCAACGTAGACCAGTACGGTCATGCCATGTTCCTCATCTTGCTCCGGTATTTCAAAGATCTCCGCTGCCTCCACCAATGGCTTCTTCAAAAACCTATGCATCTGGACAGAGCCCACCTGTCACAGCCAGTCCAGTCGACGACCACAGAATCTTTTCCTCTACTATGCTATTCCTGAACACTTCCGTATGGACTGTTGATTGTGTCCGGGAAACTCCCTCATCTACGATACATCAAAGAGGCATTCCTAGGTGTGAATACTAGCTCTCTATGTCTACAGTCACTTTTCCACTGCAGTGGTGCCTATTATAGTGCTTACCAAGAAGCATGGAAATACCAAGTCCTGGGCATCTGAAGCAGAAGAAGCATTCTCCTGTTTGTGCCTTTGCACCTATCTTCACACAGGAAACCCCCACAGGCAAAACTATCACATGCATTTTTTTTTCTAAGACTTTTTCCTCTGCCAAAGTAAATTGTAATATAGGGGATTGAAAATTGCTGGTAATTAAGTTGGTATTGGAAGAATAACGCCATATACTATAGTGGGCTTTTCACCCGGTCAACATATTCACCGACCATAAGAAGCTGTTTATCTTCAGACAGCATAGCACTTGATTTCTTGGCTAGCTAAATGGTCCCTCTTCTCTAAATTAGATTTCTTGATACACAAACCAGCGGACAAGAAAATCAAAGCTGATGCTCTCCTGCGCCTAGATGTATTGGCCTAGACTTTACACCATGACATATTGTTCTTCCTGAATGTCTGATTTCGGCAGAGCCGACTGATCTCCAATGTATTTCGTCAGGCAAAAGATTCGTACCTTCTGCTCTAAAGAGAAGAATTTTGAAGTGGGGACATACTTTTCTGGCTGGGCATCTTGGAGTTCGAAAATCCTGCATGCGTATAACTCGTGATGAGCGATTACGTTGACTATCGTCATCGGGTCGATAGTCGATATTGTCAATTATCAAGACGATTTCCGATAGTCGATAATAGATTATCGCCGATGACCATTAAAGTCTATGGGAGAGGAACAACACCTTCATTCTTACACCCAAACAGGGCTGGAGAAGCTGGAATTAACATACACAACAGTCAAATGGATACATGCTACATCTTAGGCAACACACTTAGGTTATAAAAGCTACAGAAAAAAAGTCACAGACCATTCGCTATCCCGGTCTTGTACCACAGCTTGACACTTAAACCTGCATGACCCACAAATTAAAAAGTGCCAGAAGGCAGTATTATTTGAACCATCATTTACTTGAACTGGACATTGGGCTATGCCTGTCCTGGAACGCAGCATGACCCTTAAACCTGTCTGACCCACAGATTAAAAAGTGCCAGAAAAAGGAGTCTTTGAACCATCATTTTAGTTTAACTTGACATTGACTATACCTGTCCTGTACCACAGTCTGACTATTAAACCTGTCGACCCACAGATTAAAAAGTGCCTGAAAAAGAAAGTCTTTAAAACCACCATTTAGTTGAACTGGACATTGACTATTCTGTCCGGGGCCACAGCATGAGCCCCAAACCTGCATAAACCCCAGATTTAAAATGTGCCGGAAAAAGGATCTTTCAACCACCATTTTAGTTGAACTGGGCATTGACTAGACCTGTCCTGGACCGCAGTATATGACCATTAAACCTGTCTAAACCCAAAGATTAAAAAGTGCCGAAAAAAAAGATCTTTCAACCACCATTTTTGTTGAATTGGACATTAACTATATCGTCCCTGTACCGCAGTATGACCATTAAACCTGTCTGACCCCCAGTTTTAAAAAGTGCCGGAAAAAGGAGTCTTTAACCACCATTTTAGTTGAACTGGACATTTGACTAGACTGTCCGGGAAACCGCAGTATGACCATTAAACTGTCTGCCCCCAAAAGATTAAAAAGGCCTGAAAAAGAAGTCTTTAAACCCACCATTTTAGTTGAACTGGACTTTGACTATATCTGTCCTGGCCACAGCATGAGCCCCAAAACCCTTTCATAAACCCACAGATTTAAAATGTGCCGGAAAAAGGAGTTTTTTTAACCACCATTTAGTTGAATGGACATTAACATATCTGTTCCCTACCCAGTATGCCCAATTAAATTTTGTTACCCCAGATTAAAAATCCGGAAAAGGATCTTTAACCACCATTTTAGTTGAACTGGACATTGACTATACCTGTTCCTACCCAGTATACCTTTAAAACCCTTCTGACCCACAGATTAAAAAGTCGAAAAAAGGAGTCTTTAAAACCACCATTTTAGTTGAACTGGACATTGACTATACCTGTCCTGGCCCGCAGTAGGGACCTTAAACCTGTCTGACCCAAATAAAGAAAAGTGCCGGAAAAAGGATCTTTGGGAACCACCATTTAGTTGAAACTGGACATTGACTATAACCTGTCCTGGACCGCAGGATGACCATTAAACCTGTCTGACCCACAGATTAAGAAGTGCCGGAAAAAGGAGTCTTTGAACCCCCATTTTAGTTGAACTGGACTTTGCTAGACCTGTCCTGGGTAACCTACATCTATTCAAGTCTGCCTGTACCTCCCTTGTACAATTCAGAGGAATATTTGTATAAGCTATTTTGTGCATGCCAGATTTTTTAGTCGTTTAATTCTAGAAAACACATTTTTAAAATAGAATGGAATCCCAACCCTGTCTTTGTTTCTCTTTTTTTAAATGTATTAAATGGGTTGTCTCACTACAAAGATTGCTAAACTATGTTAAAGATCTTTCAAAAATAAGTCATTTTGCAATAAAGTGTCCATTAACAGGTCCTACCTATTCCTTTTCTGACAGCACCATCACCTTGAGCCACTCTTGACAATTGTGAAGAACAAATGTCTGTTAGAAACCACATTTTTTTACAATAGGACCTGTAGTATAGCTGCATTTCACAGCAACATGCCCCCAAAAATTCAAAACATGACCCTTGAGCCACTCTTGACAATTGTGAAGACAATTTGACAATTTTTTATAATAGGACCTGTAGTATTGCTGCATTTCAAATCAGCATGACCCAAAAAATTATAAAAATGACTTCTCAGCCACTGTTAAAAATTGTGAGGGAGAAATGCCAATTAGAAGCCACATTTCGTTCCAAAGGACCATGATTATAGATGTATTTTCATAGCACCAATGACCCCAAAACCTTTGACAATGCGAAAATTCTAAAGATAAAGTGAGTAAATTGAAAAACGGTTTTGTCATGAAACCCTTGGTGTCTTTTACAGCCCTTTTACAGTCTCCTCAACGAAAAACCACCAAAATGAACTTTTGGAACTAGAAAAAAATTGCAGTAAGAAATTATCATTTTAAAAAAAAAGTTTTCAAAGGACATTTTTTTTGGAAGAGGAATGTGAAGTAGACCGGCAACTAATCGGTGACCTCGGCAATTGGGGCCACAACATCATCAGAGATCCATGCCTAATTCATCTTGTGAAAGTCAAACGATCCACATTACTGTGAAACCGGATGCGTTTGTCTGTAATGACTCCTCCAGCTGTCTGAAGGTTCCGCTCAGATATGACGCGGGGCTGCTGGGCAGACAACACCTCTATGGCTGGCGAGCGTGCTCGGGCATTCACCATTTTGGATACCCAGAAGTCAATTGGGCCCGGGAAACACACCCAAAAAAACATCGGTGTTGAGACGCAGATAGTCTTGCCCCATGATCTTAAGTGGGTCTCTGTGGTGTTGGATGTGTGCCCTGCATTACATGCGTTGGGGAGTGGAAAATAAAGATTGCCAGAGGTCACCCATTAGGCTTCTGCCACATTGCCTGCTGCTGCTGCCGCTACGGCTACTTGGCACTCTACTGCTGTCACATCGCTGACGTTCCACCATGACATTTGAAGAACGTGAAGCAGACGAAACAGATGCTTTAGGTTGATCAATCAGCAAGGTCTCCATTTCCTGCATTTTACTCTCTATTTGGGTGGGTGGAAGGAAATTTTTTAGTTTTTGTTTTGTACCGGGGATCCAGGAGGGGGCCACCCAGTAACTGTGTTCATTTTGATGGCCTTAATGCGAGATCATGTTGGAGGAAATGGAGCAACTAAGCATTCCAGTGAGAGATGGAGCCTTGATTTTCCCAAGCCTCTGGGTCGAGGGGCACTAGCAAACTGATCTTCCTCATCTTCCTCCTCCCCCTCAAATTCGCGCCAACCTCTTTTCCCAAGGCAGGGACGTCGGTAATGTCGTGTCCAGGAATACCTCCTCCTCCTCTTCCGCTTCCTCCAGCACAGCTTCAACATAGCCCTGACTTGCCTCAGAAGATGCACCCTGAGAGCTGATGCGCCGCCTTGCACTAGCCCTGGACCCCGAACCACTGCCTAATGAAGACCGATAAAATTGTGAAACTGTCGGGCCTTGTGGATTCGACGGAGAGAAAGGCTCAGTGTCCGCATCTGTGTCCGTCTCCTCCTCTGTCGCTGGTGGGAGCTGATGTTTCAGAGTGTCCAACGATCGTTCCAGAACTAAGATCACCACAATGTTCATGCTGACAAGGCATTGTCTGCACTGACCATTTTGGTGGCTCTTCAAAACTGGCAAGGATGGTGCAGAGCTCTTTCACCGGCCTCCACTCTTGGTGGCTCAACACCCCGAGGTCCGCACCGCTGCTTGTCAGGCCATGTGTCACTTCGTACTGCGGACAGGCATTGCGCTGCTCCCACAAGCGCTGGAGCATGTGGAGGGTGGAATTCCAGCATGTTGCCAAGTCAACAATGAGACGGTTGACGGGGAGGCCGAGCTGACGCTGCAACGCAGCCAGGCGGGACGAAGCAGGGTGCGAATTGCTGAAGTGCGAACTCAGACCTCGAGCCTTCCTCAGCAGGCAGTCCCGGGTAGCGCTTTAGAAATTTCTGGTCTCTGGTGGTGCTGGTGGTACTCGGGCGACGGTAGAGGCTGAAGCGGAGGCTGATCCCTGATCATGACTCTGAGAGACATGGGCAGCTGTGGAACGCTTGGTGGTGGCGGAGGAGGAGGAGCGGCGGAGACAGAGGGTGTGACAGTGGTTGGAATCCCGGCATCGGTGTGGTCTTTTTTAGCCAAGTGTTGCCTCCATTTCAACTAATGCATTCGCTGCATGTGACTAGACATGTTGGTGGTGGTTAAACACCTAAGATTCTTGCATCTACTGATGCGTTTACGGCAAAGGCGCATATGACATCGCTAGGTGAATCAGAGGCTTGCTCGAAAAAGGCCCAGGCTTGAGAGGTCCTGGACCTTTTCAACGGCGCTGTTTCCGCTGATCGTGTCTGGCGGAATCATCTCAGCGGACTTCTCCGACCGCCCTCTCCCTTTTTGAGGCGGGATCCTTACTGACACTACCCCATCGTCTTCCTCTTCGTCCAGTCATGAAGCCCTCGCACGCAAATTCTGCCGAAATCACCACGTTGGATCAGCAATGTCGTCATCATCATCAACACAGGTGACTTGGTCGTGCTGACATTCTGCATCCAGTAGCTGCGGGCTACAAGCAACAGGCACTGCAAGGTGTTGCCGACCGCCCGGGATTTTTGCCGATTGACCGGCTTCCTTCTCCTCCTCTGATGGCATCAGTAACTGGGCTTCATAGCAGAGAAAATCATCCTCTTTGGCCTCTTGATCTTTTAACATGCCTTCTGACTCCAACCGCATTTTGTCATCAAAGAGGTCTTCAGAAAATGGATAATCCACAGTGGTGGGTACACGTGTTGACATTTGGGCTGCCTTCGCTTCATGTTGGACGGATGCTGATGATGCTAATGACGACATTGTTGCCGGGACTTGGAGGACGAGGAGGTAAGACTGCTGGATGCAGGTGCATTAACCACTGAAGAACAGATTGGCGACGCTGTTCGTTACTGAGATTCACAGGCCCCTGACCCAGCGATGACAGGTCTGACGGTCCTGCAACCAACGATCCGCTGGTATGCGTGTTGTCGCCAGCACTGGTAGGAGCACCTTCTCTCGTACCTCTACCACCATGTCCTACACCCCTCTTTGCTCGCTTACCACCTGCATTTTGCTCCATGTTCAGAAAGATAAAAATTTTAGAAAGTATGGAAGAATTTTTGACAATCTCTTATTAAAAGACGGCAAATCACAGCTATTCTTAAATCCCTCTAATTTCCTACAGCCAACTAGGATTAGAAACTGAAATGTTTCTAGCGAATACCTGTGAAATGCGGTCTGGTGGAAGAACCGTAAGACAAAATCAACAGTGTTCTTCCTTCAGTTCCAGGGATTTACAACTGCCCAGTAGGACTAGGAATTGGATATTTTCAAACAAACTAACACACAAGTGCGCTAACCCGCCCAAACTGAGATTTAACGAGTGCAATAAAAACTATTTAAAAGTTACACGGATGAGAAATTGCGTTTTTTTGCAGCAATTACAAACGACAACAGTTGCTAGAAAATTTTTCAGAATTGTCGTACAACGTGGCTATTTGAAATACAGCTATTTTAAAGTTATACAGATAACAAACGGTGGTTTTGGCACCAATGAAATACACCAACAGTAACTAAAAAATTTCTGTATTCAATTTAAATACAAGGTGCGCTATGAACAAAACTGGGCCGCACCTAAGTAAAGAAAACACATTTGAAATGTATAAGGATAATAAAAGGTTGGTTTTGCACCTATGAAATACACCTGCAATTACTAGCAAATTTCTGTATGGTAATATAAGTACAAGATGGGTCTTTCAACAAAACTGGGCTGCGCCAAAGTGAAAAACCCGTAAATAAATTGTGTACTGATAATAATAGGTGGTTTTTGCACCTATGAAATACACCTGCCGTGACTAGAAAAGTTCTGTATCCTATTGTAAGTACAAAGTGGGACTTTGAACAAAACTGGCTGCGCCAAAGTGAAAAACACGTAATTAAATTGTGTACTGATAATAGATGGTTTTTTGCACCTATGAAATACAACACCAATTACTAGCAAATTTCTGTATGGTAATATCCATACAAGATGGGTCTTTTAACAAAAATGGCCTGCGCCAAAGTGAACAAAACCTAATTAAATTGTGTACGGATAATAAAACATGTTTTTTTGCACCTATAAATACACCTGCGGTGACTAGAAAAGTTCTGTATCCTATTGTAAGTACAAAGTGGGTCTTTGAAAAAAACTGAGCTGCGCCAAAGTGAAAAAAAAACTAATTAAATCGTGTACAGATAATAAAAGGTGAGTTTTTTTCACCTATGAAATACACCTGCAGTTACTAGAAAGTATCTGTATCCTAATATAAGTACAGGCTGCACAAAATACAAGCTAATATTTCACCAAAAACTGGCCAAAAACTGTTAATAAAAAGCCATTTTTAATGGAGGCTCAAAGCAGAGTCTGGGCTGCACAATATCCACTCTCCTTTCAAAAGCCTGCCAGCCTGTCTGTGTTCGCCCTAGATGCTTCTTTAAAATTCTCAGCCTAAGTAACTAAAAACTGAAATTCTCTAATCTACCTATGTTCTAATGTTCACAGCTAAAAGCATAGTTGTCTGTGTGAACAAAGAGAACTGTTTCGCTGAGCTGTATTGCGAGAGACCTAGAACACATCCTGCTCTTATGAGACACTGACACACACTGATGCTGAACAGGAAGGGCTGTTCTATGTAAAACGAGATCATGTGATTTTTCCAGCCAATCACAACCATACACATCCCAGTCATGATGTCACACACCCAGCTCACCCTGCTCTATTCTCTAAGCTGATATGCTGGCCGCCAAAATGACAGGAAGCGCTGAAAATGGCGCGATATTAATAGATTATGCGCAGGTTTTCACCTAAATTGTCGCGTGATCGAAAAATTCCGATCAACATAACAACCGTGCCGATTTCAACTTTGTCGATAATAATTGCTCAACATTACTTATATCTCATCATTACTGGAGGCCTAATCTTGTTCAGGATATCAAGGACTTTATTCTTTCTTGTGCTAAGTCTGTCCACAACAAGACTCACTGTCACAAATCTGCTGGCCTTCTGCAACCATTGCCCATTCCAGAGTGTCCTTGGACCCCTAAAGCCATGGACTTCACTACTGACCTACCACCATCCTCAAACAATGCCGTCATCTGGGTGGTTACAGACCAGTACTCGAAGTCCCACTTCCTGCCTTTTCCCGCTCTTCCTTCAGCTTCTCAGCTTGCTGGCCACTTCTTTTGGCATATTTTCGCCTGCATAGACTTCCCCTGGATATTGCCTCAGACTGGAGGGTCCAATTAATGTTAAAATTCTGGCGTGCACTCCGTACCCATCTTCAGGTAAGGTTGGGCTTCTCTTATCATCCCCAAACCAATGACCAAGTAGAAAGGATGAACCTACTTGAGCCACTTTGTCTCGGTACACCAAGAAAACTGGTCCATCCTTCTAACCTGGGTGGAATTCTCTTACAACCATCAAGATTCCAATTTTGCTGGAGCCTCACCCTTTTATATTGTTCATAGCCTACACCCTTGTCACCCCCTGTCTCTGTCAGCCTCTTCGGATGTCCCTGCCATAGATACCAAGGTCCGAGACTTCATGGCCATTCGGCAAAAGGCCCGACAGTCCTTGCTTCAAGCATCTTCATACATGAAGTCACAGGCAGACAAGAAGAGAAGACCACCTTCTACCTTCTCTTCTGGGGATACGGTATGACTGTCCGCTAAATACATATGCCTGAAGATTCCCAGCTACAAGCTTGGTCAGTGATTCCCTTCAGTCCTTCAGCACATCAATCCAGTGGCCTACAAGCTCTTCCTGCCTCCCTCTTTGCACATTCCAAACTCACTCCACGTCTTGCTCCTCAAACCACTGGTCCTCAACCACTTCTCCCAAGAAGACGTGTCTCCGATGCTTGTAGCTGACTCCACTGACATCTTTGAGGTAAAGGAGATTTTGTCAATGAAAAGGGTAAGTAGTACTTTAATTTACTTGGAAGGGGTTAAGGCCAGAGGAGATGTCCTGGGAACCGGAATCCAATATCCTTGACCGGGACCTTGTCCTAAAGTTTCTGCTGTCTAAGAAGAGGGGTAGTCCTAAAGGAAGGGTACTGTCATTGGTGGCACTGCGATCCGCGTGTCAGGCCATGAATGCACCTATTTCCCTGTTGCAGTTTCTTCTGCTCCCATGCAAATTTACTCACCTTGTCAAACAGTCCTACTTTCCTGCCTGTTTCCGACAGCTGTCGTGCACGTATGCTACGTTAAGCATCCCATCCTGCCTTTCCAGATCTATTGTGCCATGAGCCATAGAGAAAATGTAACCAGAATTATGGTCCTGCCATGTATTTGACATTTACCTCCGTCCACTGACCACGTTTGCCTGCCCTGACCTTTCTGTTTGTCGCAGGCTATGAGTTTGCCTGCCGATTCTGTACGACAATGCACCCTGTCTGCCACTGCAAGCGAGTTGCGTCAGGGGTAGTGACCTGGTAGTCTCCAACCGCAGTAAGTCCAACCTGCCTTGCGGCTAGCTCTGTTGAATACCCGGGAGGCTTAGATTTGGCTACCTGATGTGGCTTATACCACCGACTGCAGTGGTCGAGAGGATCCACACCATAGCCATCTGTTACAGATGCATTGGAGGATTCCCTTTCATGATTATTGTAGGCAAACTCTGCCCAGGTTAGCGGGCTTGCCCAGTCTTTCTGTTGGGTACTCTCAAAGCTCCAAAGGTAGTGACCCACAATTTGGTTGAGCTGCTCCACCTGGCCATTGGTTTGTAGATGGTAGATACAGGAGAAATTCAACTTTATTTGCATTTGGGTGAAAAGAGCCTGCCAAAACTGAGACTTGAATTGGACTCCTCAGTCAGAGACTATGTCAGAGGAGAGCCCATGCAGGTGAAAGACATGCTGGATGAAAAGGGTGGCTAACAGAGTCACAGATAGTAGGCCGGATACTGGGACAAATTGTGCCATCTTTGAAAAATGATCAACCATGACCCAGATCACAGTACAACCTGAGGAAGAAGGAAGATCCAGGATAAAGTCCTTTGCAATATGAGTTCAGGGAACCTCTGGTATCGGTAAAGTTTGGCTTGCAGGCACAAACAGAGCAGACAGAAACAAAGTCCTTAACATCTTGGGACAGGTTGGGTCACCAGTAGTGCCTACAGATTAGATACAAGGATTTATTGATTCCGACATGACCAGCTAATTTAGAAGAATGGCCTTAGGTGAGGGCATGTTTCCTTAGGCTGAGACAAATTAAGGTCTTTCCCGGAGGTATTTCATGGAGGCGAATGGGTGCTGCAGTTACAAGACACTTGGGGCGACATGTATGATCGGGAGTTGCGCCTGTTTTCTGGCGAAAACGGCGCCTCATCGATCCGAATCCCCTGTCGGACGCAGGGATGCGATGTTAGGCGCAGCCTTCGCCACTTTCGGCTGCGCCTAACATGAAGGGGCGTGCAATGGGCGCGGTGTGGGCGTTCTGGGGCGGGACGCACCACATTCGAATACTCCGAGGCATGTATGATTGCGGCTCGGGAAAGTGCGGCGCATTGCAGCGCTCGCCAGCTCCGACAGGCAGACCTAGTTGAAGTTGGTCTAAATTAGCCGGAGGAGGCGAAGTGGAGCGAGAACGTAACATGAGAGGAAACATATAGAAGATCGCAAAAGAAATCAATCTCGGCTCTCAGCGCCGTGCGGCATGGAGTATGATTCCAAAAATCGTTTTTATTACATGTAAAACATTATCAGAAAAAGAGCTCAAACCTTCTAAAAAAAATACATAAATAAAATCACTTTCCAAAAATCAAGAATGGTGCAACATCAGGATTAGGATCTTGGAAACTGCCGGGAAATACAGTAATTCAAATTCTGTAAGCGCTTCTCATTGGTCGGCAGAAACCAGCCAATCAGAATAGGAGCGACAGAGAACCATTATAACCTATGGAGAAATATTGACCAATCAAATGCAAAGGCGGGACTGTTCAAAATACAGTAAAAAAGGCAGAAAAGAGCTGATTGGTTGAACTAGCGGGGGCTTGGCTATCCCGGCCAATAAGAATAGGAGTGACAGAGACCCATTATAACCTATGTGGAGAAAGTATTGGGACCAATCAAAAGACAAGGCGGGACAGTTTGAAATGCAGTATAAAGGCAGAAAAGAGCTGATTGGTTGAGCTAGCGGGGGCTTGGCTATACCGGCCAATCAGAGCGTGAGCTACTTTGTCCCATTGTAGTCTATGGAGAGATCGGGTCAATGAAATCTCGGCTCTCAGCGCCGTGCGGCATGGAGTATAATTAAAAAAAAATCTTTTTTATTAGGTGTAAAACATTATCTGAAAAAGAGTAAAAACCTTCTAAAAAATTTAATTTCAATCAAATTCCAAAAACAACGCATTTGTCCCCCCTAAAACCGGCACTACAACGGGGAATTGCGTTTATTGAAAATTTCCCCGGGAAAACGAAATTTCAAATTCTGAAAAAGCTTTTTAGGCCAAAAACCCAAACCAAATTAAAAATAGGAGCGACGTGAACCATTAAAACCCTATGGAGAAAGTATTGCCAATCAAATGAAAAGGGCGGGACAGTTCAAAAACGGAAAAAAAGGAGAAAAGGCTGGGGTGGGTTGAGACCGGGGGCCGGGGATATGAATCCCCCCCAATTTTTGAAAGTGCGTCTATTTTGAGGGGAAAGAAAGAAGGACGCATAGAGGGGCCAAAAAAGGTTATTACTGTTAGGGGAAAAATATTCTAGTACTGTGTTGGGTTTGGGGGGGAAGAGGGGCTCGTCCTGCTTAGGCCTTTCAGCGGGTGACCACTACCGGGTTTTCCCAAAATCAACAACAGTTGAAATTTCAGCTCCCCTTTGGCTCTCATTTCTCAATAGCTGCCGGATCCAAAGGTGTAAAGCAGGGCCTCTTCCAAAAATTAGTATCTTCAAAGAAGGGAGTTCCACAGCTTGGGGAGTTTTCAAAAAAATAATAGAAGGTAGATTATCTCACTATAAAAATTTAGCAGCTTTTTTTTAAATTGGGTTTTTAAAAGCAGGGCATTACGGCAACATCGTGATGTGGGGGTTCACCGCGGGGTTTTGGGGGAGGCTGTCCCTTAGCCCTTTTGGGTGGGGGAGGGGTTTTATCTTATTTTATTTCCCCTTAAATCCCAATGAATCATTTAATTTAAAAAAAAAACCTTGCGGTGGAACCCAAGGGGGGTTTGGTGGTTTTAACAAAATTTTTGAAGAAAAATCATAGTTGGGGACGGGCAAAAAGGGTTTAAAGACGGGGGCCCAAAAGTTCGGGGTTCAAAGGGATGGAAGCAAATGGAACTGGTACACAGAAAAAACAGGAACAACTTCAGGAACACTGTCTCACACAGGCTAGAGAGGCTGGAGAAAGAGCCGCAGGATTACCCATGACATTAGCTCCCCCTTTGGCCTCCCCCTCTTTCTGGCCTGGGGAAATTTCAGAAAAAGCTTACGGTCCATAATGTTGTCCTCCGGCTCCCAGGACCTTTCTTCTGACCCAAATCCCTTCCAGTCAAAAAAGGAAAATTCTTCCCTGATTTTTTCTTTATGGCCAGGATCTTTTTTTCACGGAAAAGGGGACATTGTGGTTTTTAGCCTTGGGAAAGAAGGGTTTTGCGCCCTTTGAGAAAAATAATTCGGGTTTTTGACTGGTTTAAGAGGGAAAATTTAAAAGGGGAATTCGGGATAGCATGGGGAGGGGGGAAACCCAAAGCTTTTAGGCAATTTGATTAAACTTCTTAACCAACTTCAAATGGAACAAAAAAACCCGGGGACCAAACTTTTTTAGCGGGGAAGGGGTCTTTGGGGGCGAATTTTATTTAGGGGAAAAGACGTTGTCCCCAGGGCACAGGATGGAAAAATTTCCTTTTCCCTTGTTGCTAAAAACCTTTATTTGGGGGGAACCAGTTTTTAGGGTTTGGTGTGTCCCCTCCAGGGGCCCTTAAAATCCCAAAATCGGGAGTGTCCACAGGGGGGAAATCGAAGGGATACACAGAAGGAGAGGTTGGCAGGGATGTTGTCCATTACAAAAAAAAGAATGTAAGGCACCAGAAAGGATTTCAATCCAGGGAATTATGGGGAAAAAAACAAAAAACAAAATGGCTTAGTTGACTCCTAAAAGGGGCCCATTAGTTTTGGGGTTTTTGGGTTTGGGGCGAGGAAATGTCCAGTTTCCCCTTTTAAATGAGAACGGGGGAAAACACCAGAATTTGGGACAAAAAATTGGATCCCCGATCCGAAAAAATATTTTGGGGGGAAAATTTCTATGCAATGGAAATTTTTGCGGGAAGAAAGGGGTTGGGAGGCGAGGGGCGGGGAGCAGAGAGTTTGAAGTGAAACATTTTGAAAGAAAAAAAAGTCAGTGTAACCCAAAAAAAAGACCATTTTTACCCTGGTTTCCCCCGAAAAAAAAGACACCCCCAAAAAAAAAAGAAAATAGTGCTTTTTTTTTATGCAATTCAGAGTTTGGCTGCTTTGTGATTTTTTGTGATGAAATCACAAAGGGGTATTTTAATACATGTTGATTTTTTTTTTCAACTTTTAAATGTGAATTATTGTTCACAGAAAAAAAAAAAATCCCTAAAAATAAGTCTTAGCTGGCCCTTTAAAGGAGCAAAAATTTATTTAAGGGACACTGTCACGCTGGGGGTGAAAGTGACCCCTTTGACTGGAACCCAGCCCCCCTGCCCCTGCCATTTTGACGTGCTCCCCGGGGGCGGCAGACGAAAAAACTGGGAAAAACAAGCCCTGCGCTGTGGGAGTGAGGGGGCTGTTAGGGGGGGAAGGGAAAAAGGTCCAACATCCGGGTCATTCCCCAAATCGGGGAAACCCCAAAGGGCCACAAATCAAAACCAGGGGGAAAATGTAAAAAAACCCGGGGGTTAAAAACACAACGGGGCAAGGTAAAAAAATCAGATTACAAGCCGAGGTAGTAAACAACCCTGGGGTCGGGTTACCAGGTAAACAGAAAAATTACAAATAAACAGGAAAGCGGGGGCGGGCCAGGAAAATCCAGGCGCCCCACTAAACCCTTTCAGGGGGGTTTTAAATGGGTTTTCCCGGGGACACCCCCCAGCCCCAAAATTGGGAAAGGGCCCCCCAGGTCCCCCCATTGGCGGGTTTGAAAAACGCCCCTGTCTAGAGAGGTTGGGGCCCTTCTGTCATTTTGGAGCTGCCACCCAAAATGTCTATCCGGGTGGGGTCCCCAAATAGTTTTTTGAGCGATTATTACGACAAAGTTGAAATCGGCACATTTTTTATTTGATCAAAATTTTTTAGTTTCATGCGAAAATTTTTAAGGTTAAAATTGTGAAATCATTATTAAGATCCGCCGTTTTCGGCGTTTCCTGTTTTTTTGGGGGCCCAGCAAAATAAGTTTTTTAACAGAATTTGAGCAGGGTGAGTTGTGTGTGGAGGTCATAAATGGGATGGGGTATGGTTGGGGATTGGCGGGAAAAAAAATCACAGGGACCTGGTTTTTACATAGAACACCCCTTTTTCCTTTTTCAGCCTCGTGTTCTCAGGTTCATCTTTTGGTGGGCAGTGACTCGGGCCTTTGTGCCCAAACCCAAAGTTTCAGTTAAATTATTCTATTTTTTTCACGGGGAAAAAAACCCTTACTGTTAGTTTGTGACCCTCACAACCCCTTATTTTAGTTTTAGAGATTGGAGATTTTATGTATTTTAGGTAGAAAATTTTAAGGGGGCTTCTCCCGCTGTAAAGTCCGGGGGAAGCGGGGGGGGGGGGGGGGGGAAAAACACAGAAAAAGCTTTAAAAAGGAATTTTACTGGATAAAGTTTAAAGGAATTAGTTGTAGCATTGCCCCTGAAATTTGCTTTATTATTAAAATTTTTTAAAATTGAAATTTTTTCCTGGTTTATTGGGCAGCCTAAAAACTTATAGGATACACTTCTTTTCTAGTAACTCAGGTTTTTGTTTTGGGGCCCAAAATTAAAATTTTAAATTTTTCCGGAAAACTTTTTTGAAAGGGGGTTTTTTCAATTTTGGGGCCCCCTTCCCCCTTTGTTATTATCCCCCTTGCAATTAAATTGGAATCCAGCAATTTTGGGGGAAATCAACCCGGTTTAAAAAAGGGGCCAAAAATTCCCTTTTTATTTTTCCCAATACATTTCGATACGTGATTTTTTTTCTTTGGGGCAACCCGCCCTTTTTTATTTAAACCTTTTCATTAAAAAAAAGAATCCCGAAATTTTTGTAGTTACCCCCAGGTGAATTGATAGGTGCCAAAAAAAATACCTTTATTTTCCGAAAAACATTAAGATAATTTTTTTTTTTTACCTTTTTGGGGCCACACTTTGTTCATTGAGGCCCCCTTGCACTTAAAAAGTGAATACGCAAATTTTTTAGTCACCAAGGTGGGAAAGGGAAAAGGGGCCAAAAAAAAACCTTTTTTATTATCCGAATTTCATTTCAGGGTACGGGTTTTTTCACTTTGGGCAGGGGCCCGCTTTGTTGATAGATCTACTTTGCGTTAAAAGTGAATCCCGCAATTTTGTTTTGATTTGAGGGTTTGGAAAAAGCTGGATTTGCCGTCTTTTTTAAAAAAAAGAGACTTCCCAAAAAAATCTTCCCTACCCTTTTTAAATTTTTTATTTCTGAAAATGGAGGGAAAATGCAGGTGGGTAAGGAGGCAAAGAGGGGGGGGAGGGCTGGAGGTAGAGGGTTTCGGGGGGAACTGCTTCTTCCCAGTGCTGGGACAAAAACGAAAGCCAGCGGGGTTTTTGGGGCGGTTGCAGGGGCCGTCAGGCCTGTCATCGCTTTGGGGCAGGGCCTTTTGAATTCAGTAACGAACGGTCGGGGCCCTCTGTCCTTCAGTGGTTTAATGGGAACCCGCATCCCGAGTTTACCTTTCCCCGTTTCCCCCCAGGGCCCGGCCCCAAAAGTCATCATCAGCCATCATCAGCCCTCCGTTCCCCAAAAATGAAGAGCCCAAAAGTCAACTTGTGTACACACCCCTGTGGATAAACCCCTTTTCTGAAGACCTCTTTGATGACAAAAAGCGGTTGGGGGTCAGGGGGGAATGTCCAAAAAAAATCAAAAGGCCCAAAAAAGGATGATTTTTTTCTGTCTGACGCCCAGTTAATGATGCATCAGAGGAGGGAAGGAAAACCCGTCAATCGGCCCAAAAACCCCCCCCTTGCAGTCCCTCTTGCTTGTAGCCCGCAGGGTCCCGGATGGCAGAATGTTCCCGGACGACGAAATCCCTGTGTTTTGATGATGATTTTGACGACATTTGGGGTCCAAGTGGTTTTTTTTCAAGGGGAGAAAATTTTCTTGCGGGGGCGCTTCATCAATGGAAGAGGAAAAGGGCGATGGGGTAGTTTCAGTAGGGGGTTTCCGGGCCCCAAAAAGGGGTTTAAAGGGGGGTCGCAGGAAATCCGCTGATATGATTCCGCCAGCCCCCGGTCAGCGGGAAAACCCCGGGTCCCCGCTTATCGCCGTCAAAAAGGGTCCAGGAAAATCTCAAGCTGGGCCCCTTTTTTGACCCCAAACTTGATTCACCCAGGATGGCATATTTCCGCCTTTTTCCGTAAAACCCTAAGTAGAGGCAAAAACCCTTTGGTGGTTAACCAAACCCCCCAAAAATGTCTAGTCAAATGCAGCGAATGGATGAGTTGAAATTGGGGGCAAACACTTGGCCAAAAAAAGGGCCCGACCGAGCCGGGCCTCCAAACCACTTTCAAAACCCCCTTTCTCCCCCTCCTTCCCCCCTCCCCCAAAAAAACCAAAAGTTCCCCAGTTTCCCCCGTCTCTCGGGGTCAGGGTTTAGGGAAACAGCCTCCGCTTCCCCTCCACCGTTTGCCGAAAATACCATCGCACCACCAGAGACCCATCCTAACCCCCTTCTTTTTTCCGGCAGTTTGAAGACCTGCAAGCCGGTACGGGGGCCAGTCTAGCAGCCAGCCTTCTGTATTTTCCCGGTTTTTGGGGAAAAAAGAAACACTTTAACCCAAAAAAAAACCCAAAACCAAAAGCCCTGAATGTCCGGGGTTTTCCCGGCTTTTGGCCCTTTGGGAAAAATTTTCCTTTCCCCTCTGGTGGACCAAAGGAAAGGGTTCCGCCAGTCATGGGGCCCCCGGCCCGCCCCCCAAAACCAGATTTTTCGAGCAGGCATTTCTTTTCCCGAAAAGCCGTTTCCCCCGCCCTGGGCCCGCCCCCGGGTCATCAAAAAATTTCCAAAGCGCGTTGTCTGCATTTGTGGCCGGGAAAAAAAATCCAAACTGACCCCCGAAATGGACTAGTATGCACGGGCCAAGGGGCCCCTATATCTCTGTGACAGCTCAAATGGAGTGAGCTGGGTGGATTCTATGGGGGAGGGCGGTGGCGTCTTCAAAACCGCAGGGAAAGGTGCCCGGGTTTTTCCCCCAAGGTACCTTTTTTGGGGGGGCTAACGTGCCCAGAGAAACCGGGCCTTTGTTAAAAAATTTAATCTGTTTGGGGCCCGTCCACAACAGGTCGGGGAGGGGTTGGACGGCTCTCCGAAAACGGGGAGCCGAGCGCGGGGGTTTGGGGTGACAAAAACCCTTTGTTGCCAGGAAGGGGTGGGTGGGGATAACGGGCAAAATTTCTGCGGGGCCCCCCTTTTAAGATCGGTAGGCAAAAAGCCATCCCTTGCCTGGCACATGTCAAACCTTGTCGCCCAGAAATTTCTTAAGGGGTCCCCGGGTTTCTGGACTGCTGCTGGGGAAAGGGGCTCAAAAGTCTAAGTTGAAATTTCCCGGGCCGTTCGCACCCTTGCTTTTTCCCGCCTGGTGCTTTGCAGGGTTAGCTGGGCCCCCCCCTTTTAAACCCTTTTTCATTGTTGACGGGGGAAAAACACGGGGAATTTCCCACCCTCCACATGTTTTCCAGGATTTTTGGGCCAGCAGGCAATCCCAAATTAGCAGTAAAAAGGACACTTCCCTGAAAAGGGCGCGGTGCGGACCTCGGGGTGTTGAGCCCCCCGAGGGTGGGGCGGTGAAAGAGCTTTTGCACCATCCTTGCCATTTTTAAAGGAAAAGGGCCAAACCAAAAAGGGCCCCAGTGCGGCCCTTGCCCTTGTCACCCTTTTGAGAAAGGGTGGGGGTTTCTTAGTTTCGGGACGATCTTTGGGGACACTTAAAAAACAACGGGTTTCCCCCCCAGCCGGAAGGAGGAGGGGAGGGGGACCAGATGCGGACACGGACCCCTTTTCTTTTCCTTTCCCCAAATTTCCACAAGGCCCGACGGGTTTCTAAATTTTATGGGTTTCTTTTGGCAGTGGTTCGGGGTAAAGGGCTTGTGAAAAGGCAGCGAAATCGGTTTCAGGGGGATCATCAAAGGCAAGTCAGGGCTGTGTTGAAGCTTTTTTGGGGGGAAGGGGGAGGGGAGGAGGGGGGGGGAGGAAGGGGGTTTTCCTGGGAACCGACTTTTCCCAAAGCCCCTTTTCCCTTGGAAAAAAGGTTTGGGGGCGCGAATTTGAGGCGGGGGGTGGGGAAGTTGAGAAAGTTTCAGTTTGCTAGTCCCCCTCCCCCCAGAGGCTTTGGGGAAATCAAGGCCCCATCTTTTCAACATGATTGCTTGGATGCTCCTTTTCCTCCAACTGACCCTCGCTTTAAAAGGCCATAAAAACTAAAAAAAAGGGTTATGGGGGGGACCCCCTCCTGGATCCCCAGAAACAAAAACAAACTAAAGCACTTTCCTTAAACCCCAACCCAAAATAGAAGAAAAATGCGGAAAATTTGGGCCCTTGCTGATTGAAAAAGGGGAAAATATCTGTTGCGTCTTTTTTAAACGTTTTTTTAAAATTGTCACGGGGGGAAAAACCCTAAAGCGATTTGGGACACAGTAGAGTCCCAAGTGGGCCGAGCGGGGAAGGGCAGGGCAAGTTGGCGGGGGAAAAGGCCTAAGGGGGTTGCCTTGGAATCTTTATTTACCCCCTCCCCAACGCATGCAAGGCGGGGCACACATCCAAACACAGGCCCAAAGCTTAAGATCTTGGGGGCCAAATATCCCCCTTTCTCAACCCCGGATTTTTTTTGTTTGTGTTCCGGCCCCAAATTTGGGATTTCAGGGTTTTAAAAAAGGGAAAGAATGGCCCGGGCTCGCTCGAAACCCCATAGGGGTTTGTTGTCCTGCCCGGGCACCCAGCGTCATATCTGAGGGGACCTTCAGCACTGCGGGGGGAAAGTCATTACGACAAACCCCTCGGCTTTCCAAATATTGTAAATTCGTTTGAACTTTTTAAAGGGGTGAATCAGGCTTTGGTTCTCTGATGTTTGGGGGCCCCCCAATTGCCGAGGTC
Source organism: Phyllomedusa bahiana (assembly GCA_025379985.1). Classification (NCBI taxonomy): domain Eukaryota; kingdom Metazoa; phylum Chordata; class Amphibia; order Anura; family Hylidae; genus Phyllomedusa; species Phyllomedusa bahiana. Next base: position 32,911 of record JAODAL010022263.1, on the reverse strand, counting down.
CCCGGGATTAGTTCCCGGGTTTTAAATTTTTCCTTTTCCCCCTTCAAACGGGAAAATGGTCCTCTTGAAAATTTTTTTTTAAAATGTTTATTTTTTTTTACCCCAATTTTTTTCTTTTTCCCCAAACAGTTCTTTTTTGCTGGTTTTGCGGTGAGGAGACTGAAAAAAACCAGCAAGGTTTCAGGGGAAAAACCACCGAAAATTCCATTTACTCACTTTTTTTTTAAAGTTTTGGGGAATTGTCAATGGTTTTGGGGGAATGTTGCTGTGGAAAATACAGCAATAATTATGGCCCCTTTTGGAAAAATAGAAATTTGGCTTTTAAAGTTGGCTTTTTCCCCCTCAAAATTTTTAAATAGTGGCTGAGAAGTATATTTAAAAATTTTTTGGGGTCAGGGTTGCTGTGGGGATAAAACGGGGAAAAATTGGGGGCTTTTTTTTAAGGGGCCATTTTTTTTTTGGGCCTAAGAATTTTTAAATTTTTGGGAATTTGGGGAAGGAATTTTTAATTTTTTTAAAATTAATTTTTTTTTTTTGGGCTTTGGCTGCTTTGAAATGAAAAAAAATTCTAAGGTCCTATTATAAAAATTTTTTTGTTTCAAAAGACATTTGTTCTTCCCCAATTGTCCAAAGTGGTAAAAGGGGTCAGGGTTTTGGGAATTTTTGGGGGCATTTTGCTTTAAAAAAGCACCCTATATTTAAGGTCCTTTTAAAAAAAATGTTGTTTCTAACGACATTTGTTCCTTTACAAATTTTTCCCAAAAATGGCTCATGGGTCATGGGTTTTTAATTTTTGGGGGCATTTTTCGGGCATGCAGCTTTTTTCTACAGGTTTTTTATTATAAAAAAAAAAAAGTTTTTTCCCAAAAGACTTTGTTCCTAAAAATTTTCAAGAGTGGCTAAGGGTTTTTGGTGTGTCAGAAACGGGGAAAAGGTAGGACATGTTTAATGGAAAAATTTTTGCAAAATGACTTGTTTTTTCAAGATCTTTTTAAAAGGGGCTTTTAATCCCTGTTTGAGACAAAAACCCCTTTAATACCCAATTTTAAAAAAAAAAAAAAACCCAAAGACATGGTGGGATTCCATCCTTTTTTTAAAAATGTGTTTTCTTGAATTTTAAAACTACTAAAAAAAATTGCAAAAGTACCCAAAAAAGTTTTTTAAAAAAAATTCCTCTGAATTGTACAAGGGGAGGTAAGGAAAACTTGACCAGATGTAGGTTATTCAGAGGACATGGAGTATGGAGCATGGACAGAGAACAAAGTACAGAGACAATTTCCTCCAGCACGTTGAGTAAAATGAGAAAAAGGGCACCTGGGTGGAACAGGAGCGTTAACCACCAGTATTTCCAAGTAAAAGCGCCAATTGTCCGCACTCATACGGAGGGGCAAGCGCTACCCAGGACAGGGCAGTTTATGTCCAGTGAAACAAAAATGGTTGTTGTAAGACTCCTTTTTCCGGCACTTTTTAATCTGGGGTCATGCAGGTTTGGGGTTTCATGCTGTGGCCCAGGACGGGATAGTCAATGTCCAGTTCAACTAAAATGGTGGTTGAAAGACTCCTTTTCCGGCACTTTTTAATGGGGGGGGGTTCATGCAGGTTTTGGGCTCATGCTAGAGGCCCAGGACGGGTATAGTCAATGTTCCAGTGAAACTAAAATGGTGGTTGAAAAGATACCTTTTTCCGGCACTTTTTAATCTGGGGTCATGCGGTTTGGGGTAGCTGGGCTCGGACAGGATAGTCTATGTCCAGCGAACTAAAATGGTGGTTGAAAAACTCCTTTTTCCTGGCACTTTTTAAATGTGGGGTAATGCAGGTTTGGGGCTCATGCTGCGTTCCGACAGGATATTCAATGTCCATTAAAGTAAAATGATGGTTAAAAAATCATACTCCCTTTGTATTTTTTTTTTTTGTGGGTGATGCGGGTTTTAAAAGGGTCATCTTGGTACAAGACAGGGATAGTGAATGGTCTGTGATTTTTTTTCTGTGGCTTTTTAAACCTAAGTGTATTGCCTAAGATGTAGCACGTATCCATTTGACTGTTGTGGATGTTAATTCCAGCTTCTCCAGCCCTGTTTGGGTGTAAGAATGAAGGTGTTGTTGCTCTCCCATAGACTTTAATGATCATCGATCATAATCTACCATCGACCATCGACTATCTTGTCGATGATGGCCGACTATCGACCATTGACCGATGTCGATGGCCAACGTAATCGCTCAACACTAGTCGCAAATCAGCTGCTGCAGACTGTTGCTCCCTGAAGGCTCCCGCCTAGCCCGGACAAAGACACTGTCTTATTTTCGGGGAAACAGGGTACCAGCAGAGGAAGGTAGATCAGTCATAAATCCATAGCCATACGAGACCATGGGCAGTTAGGAATGGTCAATGGTTGTAACGGGCCCACTGGTTTGAGGTGATGTGTCTTGTTGTGCTATCAACAATACATGAAAAAACTTTGAGGTTCTTAGTTCACATGCTTTGATCAAAAGTGTTTAAGCCAGCCCCGACTTTCAACGGGACCTCAATGCAGGTGGTCCTACTCTATTATTACCTCTCATTTGAGTCCAATTCAGACTTCTCATTTGGGTCCTCAGACCTCCATAATCCAGAGAGAAAAAAGGCACCAGCTTTATAAGCATACTGCACTGATCTAGCAACCTATGGAGGTGGGTGAAGTGCAAAAAAACAAAATGGAGGCATCCACTCCTCCATATATCAGTTTTAAAAACAATATATGCCAAATGCAACGTATGGCTTGCAAAAAAAAACATTTTGAAAAAACAAATGTGAACACAGGTCGAAATGGCGGGTTTGGGTGGGAAAATTTTATACAAAACTTTCCCCAATATCAGTAGCACACCATCAGCTAAAACAAGACATGGAAACTAGAGATGGGCGAATTTCTCAAAAATTCGGTTCGCCGACTTTGCAGAATTTTCCGACAATATCCTGTTTCGTTAACGAATTTACTTACGACGAAAATCGCGTTTTAAAAAAGCTATTTCTTGGCTGCAAACAGAGCCTGCCAGTGTGCTGTAGAACATTGTTTGCATGCTTAAATATGCAGAGGGAGCCTTGGTAAGTGGTCTTCTCATACAAGCTGTGTTTTAAGTATATGACTACGCACATGACTGCCGGCCGCCGGCAGCTATTAGAATCACTTCACCCTTCAATTCGCCTGGCACTTACAGGGGCAAAATTGACGCGAAAAAACTGAAGGTGGTGAACGGCAGCCTGACAAGCGGTATTAACGTCAGCGCCAAAGCTGGAAAGAAAACGAGCTGAGGGCTAAAGGATCTACAGATAATGCGTCAGAAGACACAGAAGTAGGTTACCAGAGCCGCCACCAGATCGCAGCACAGTAAGTGGGTCGTCACGAGCAGGAGTCCACCTTGCAATTGGCCACAGCATTGCCTGGTGTGTCATACTACCTCGATGACATGTGTTGACCACCACACTAGCCCATAGCACGTTTCCTGCTATGATGACATCTGACAACCCCAAGGGTCCTCACCTCTGTCCTGTTCGACTTCCCCACCGCCAGAAGACTATATGTGTTGTGGCCTCTGCGCCACTAGTACAGTGGGGGACCAACATATTTGAGAGACAGTGGAAGCAAAATGGTAGGTGAAGACACAGCTCGCTTCTTGCAAGAACGAAGCAGGCAAAATGGGATGAGGGAGAAGTTGCAATGTGGGGTTATGTTAAGTGTGGTCAGGCTTTGTACAGCGACACCGTTGAAGGAGGATGGCCGTGAAAAGGCAGAGACCACTCAATCGATGTAGCCGACGCACTGGGAAGCCGAGTGAAGCAGCAAGGCTGGACACAAGGTATTCTGCGTTTGCCTAGTTTAAATAAGGATAACAGTGTCCCCCAATGAAATATTAAGGTCACTCCGAATGCCCCTTTTTATCCCTGGGATGTAGTGGCGCTCTACGCAGTCACTTACCCTGGACTACCCTTTGTCCGGGGTACTGGATGCATTCCATTTTCTCTACATTAAGTTTTAGGAGAGGGAGGAGAAGAAGGAGGATTTGCACGACAGACATCGGGGATCTTGGACAGTAGAGAGTTAATGGCAATAGTTTTAGAAAGAGATTCCAAGCGATCCAATGATTCGATGAAGGCTTGATGGTGACCAGTAAATTCCAATGTTTTATTTAAAAATATTCATTAAAATACAAGGGAGGGCGACATGCAGACACAGAGAGAAGAAACGGCTGGGGATGTAGATGCGTTTCGGGTCGTTACACTTTGATCATGGGTATGCAATGCCGCAAATTAAAAACCATATAATTATAGCAATATCTAATACACACTTACCCCTACACCTTAGTTCGGCCGTTGACACGCATTGACCGAGACGCCAACCCGCCCACCGCTCAGTTCCCGGCCACAGACGGGTATCCGGAAATGACGTTGCTAGATGTTGATCTATGTGACCAAACGAAGATCCCCGAGGTGCCACGCATGTGCAGACCGGACCTAGTCTCGATCTATTCTGCGGAAATCACCAAAAGTTGCCCGAAGCGGCAGGGAACAGATAGACTCCCACGCGACGCGCATAGACGATAGGTAGAAGGGGATATTGAGCTAGATTAAGATAAAATGATTAAAAGCCATTGTGAAGAGTAAGACACCACCTTTACAGCCTGCCTGATATTATTTTTATTGATAGTATTATGCAAAGCTGATGCTGAATGGCAGGATAAGAAAAAATTCACTTTTAAGCCTAACTTACCTTCATATGTTAGATCATTATAAAATAGAAAACGTTCAATAACGCATTGGAAAAACAATTCAATAATGATACAAGGATTCATTTTTAATGTTTGAGCCACTGAGGTGAGGATGGCTATCTAGAACCATAATCCCAAAAATGCTTCTTATCTCTAGAGGCATAATGATGATGTTACTCCCTTTAGATAGAACGATTTTTTTCGAAGGCAAAAGGCCCTGAAATGCCTCGTTGTTAGAATTGTGCTGTGTTGATGGAGACTTGATGTGCCGTATTGGATTATAGCTGACGCGGAAAACACAGGTATTGTCTATGTTAATTTAGTGTTCCCGTGTATTCTTACCTTAAACTTTCCATGAGTAGGAACTACATAATACATATTGCACATCAGTGCATTGAATTAAATAAATGACTGCCACTGAATTGCAGTTTTAAATAAATGCTTTGATTATTGAAGGTCTTCTATGTGTTACCAAACTCCTTTGTGACCTTTGCAAACAGAGGGCGCTTTACAGGATACTACTCGCGACACTTATAAAAAACCTTGTGCATAGCCACGGTGGACAATTAGTTCTTGTGGGCGATCAAATAAATTTTTTTAAAATTCGGAGTTCCAGATGGGTAGCTGGAAGTTTTTGCGATTACTCTACACCCTTGTTGTTAAATGCTCATGCATGATTGCGTCATTCATATAAGTATGGGAATATTCGCATGATAGATCTTTTTAATATTTCTGAAAACTGGGCGTGTTATTTAACGCACCATAGGTACAGATGATGTGTTACGCATCTCGTGCCCGGAGTTCACTAATAATTGGTGCGGGATTATTTTATTGTACAATATTCCGTGCTTCGTTGTTAAGTGTCAGTTGGGATATCCTCTAGTGTTTAAAGTTTACAAATGTTTTAGGATTCTATATCAAGATCTGCTGTGTTGTGCAGGGTTAGTACGTTTTCCTCGAGTCAGTCCCCTCATACTGGAAATGAGAGTCGCGTTGTGTTTCGGGATGATCGCTCTTAAAGTGTAAGTTGGTTTTGTTGTCCAGATACTTCCTTCCTAAGGACCTATCCTGCTCACATGATCTCATTATTCCTGTTAAATGTAGGTCTAAAAAGTGATATGGTAGTAGTATGTGTGTTCAAAAGAGTGAAAACCAAAGTTTACATGGGTTGTGTATTTAGGTTATTGCTGATGTTGACCTCTCAGTAACACATCATCGCCCTGTACTTTCGCATATAAAGTGTAACATAGTCGTCAATGTACCTCTTCCATTACCACTGGATACCGCCCCCGCCCCCGGGATGGATTGATATCTGAAAAATTTACATTGCTTTCAAACCGATGACATAACAAGGTTCGCTAATGAGGAGAAAATTTAGCTACCATAGAGACTCCACTGTAAGACTGTAACTATATATTGTTATATTAACGCAGAAAATAATTATGTGTCATCAAAAAGTTTAGGACTGTCAAAATAATAAAAGACTGCAACTCAAAGAAAAATCACTGAAATATGAAATAATGGGTAGAAACGTCCAAAGCATGTAAAGGCGATATCGCAGCGGTATGGAAGTGTACAGAGATCTGCATCCGTCACCACAGCAGGGACCAAACAAAAATTATCCTGGCCAAAACAACATTTTGCAAACTTTTTAACACATCCCGTGTGTCCTGTAAAAAAACCGGTACACCGCCTCTGCACCAAAGGCTCTGTAGGCAAAGGTCCAGCGCACTCACCTGTGGGGGTCTTTTAAGGGGTATCGGATTCCCGATACGATTGGGTCGCATTCGGAGGACATGATTGATTTTTATTGAATTTTTCGTAAATCCGTACATCGAAGTGAGGTAATCGGATCGCCAAACCGTTGCATAATTATATACCTGAGACCTGAAAAAAAATTCCTATGTGAAAATACCCTACTCTAACAGATCATTTAGCTGTTGTTTGGAAAACTGTAGTTGGATTGCTAGTTAATAATCGACTAGGTGTCAGAATGTCCAGACAATAATATAACATCATTTGTGACAGATAGAGTGAAGTCTGGCAAAAACCACATTAGTCCACTCTGATCCCCTTGCCTGAATTGTACATCGGGTAAGAATCTTGTAATTCATGTAAGGCGAAAGCAATTTCTTGACGAATGTTAAATTAGTAGAAACAAGTTGGTTGAGAAATTTTCAATTGTAGTAATTCTTTTATAATGATAATCTGGAAGTACATTCATTGATTGGTTCTTGAATGAATGGGATAAAGTGTGGATCTTGGTTTTGAATACTTTCGACAATCTGTAGACATTTACCATTCATGGGATTCACTGAAATTCCTGATTAGTGCTGATTAATGACATTTGTGCTTGAAAGGCAGAGCTGCAAATCTAAATTGTCCCCCCTGCATTCTGAGCTGCCTGATGTTCCGTCTTCCATTAATTGGTTGGTGCCAGAAGTGCCTTTTCACCGTCCAGAATCCCTGACAAAGACTTGTTCACACTCTTGATAGTTGATGGAAGAATAAATCGATTGGTTGTTCTTATAACAAATTGAAACCCTTTTGAGAACTTGTATATGTCTGTCCTCCAGATGTACATTGGTACATCGTTGATAACGTCTATATCTTCGTGTATGATTGATCAGCAGTTACTATGATTTTTCGAGTCTTACTTTTTGGATGATGTCGGATTATGTTTTCTGACCACCCTCTGCGTTTTCGCGTCCGTTTTTTGATTGTCGGTGTAGACTGGTGTTTGATGATTGTAACTTGCAATTAACGGAGGAGACGCTCGTTGCACTATTTCAGAACCCTCGTATGGGGTCAGATGACTACGGAATCAAAACTGACCCTGCTTTCCTTTTCCTAAGTGTACGATGATCTTTGCGATATCCTTTATTGATTTCATTAGGATTGATTTGGTAAAGTCAGTCCCGATGTTTCTGCTCCAGTTGTGCTACTGTATCGATTCTCTTATCTGATGTATCTTCGTTGGGAATTAAACTTTTTTCCGGGACATGATAGTGCTTCCGAAAGGGAGGTCAGTCTTTCTTGATTTGTCCGATTCTTGTGTATTATTCATCCATATTGTTGGAATGTTAGGACAAACTCAGATTCTATAGTTGAGATTTAACAAGCAAGAGTGGCACAGTTGCCTGATTACTCCTATACTTGTGATAATCGAGTACCATCAGATAAGTGTGTGAGCATTTCCCCAGTAGATGCAATTCAAATTTCTGCACAGAATTGCTTCTGAGTCTACAGAAGGTTGGTAATTTACGAAATTTCAACCCTATTACGAATCATGTCCTTTTGGACGTATATTATTTAAAGTGATTGTAATCCACCATACCTCTGAGCTCTCGGGCAGATAGCTTTTTCAAATTTCTTTTAAAGATATACGTAATATATGCATTTTTTTGTTGCTTGGTTAGGTGGGTTAATTACTGAGCAAACACCCGTGTGCATTTTTCCAATCTATCTGATATAATTAGAAATGTCGCCATCTGTATTGATAAAATAATTGGTATTGGCAATATTATATTCAATACTTACCTAGAGCCTGTTCGGCCGTATTGTATTTCAATGCCGTGTGTGCTTTGAGTATAATAAACAGTCCGAGTGGGGGTGGGGACAGGGGAAGGTGCGAATAAATGAGGAAAGGCCGCCGCACCTATGTTAGGAGTCATAGAAGAAGTTTAGAGTTAACTGTACGCGACCTGGATCAACACTCATTCTTGTAGGATGAGACGTGGAAGGGTCTCAGTGGTTCCCTATCATTCGATGGGTATCAAACGATGGTGATCGAGAAGTGTCAGGGTGTGGCACGAAATTAGGAATGGAGTGAGTTGTTGTTGTTATAGTGTGGAGAAAAGAGCATAGTCTCAGGCGTGAGTTAATATGAGAAGATGATTCGTTGGCTAGGACGGCGTGATTGGTTGTTGAAGAGGTAGAAAGGGATCACTACTTTTGAGGTGAGGTGACTGGCTTGAGGACATTTTATAGTTCATTTAACAAATAAAGACGGCGACATGCAAGGGATCCGACGTTGGGTTTGGAGGAGTGAAGAAGTAGACGGGCCTGGCTATGGTGATTGGCCGATCGTGTCGCGGTGTTTCGGGCGAACCTATTGAATCATGGCTGGTGGTGGATGCCCTAGTTGCCTGCAAATATCTACGACCATAGTATGGGGATAGCTCAAGTTTATCTGTCGAGAGTTACATCATTGGACCCCTACACGCGTGTCGGTCTTGTGTGTGTAGGTTTCGGACAGTGATGAAGTTCGAGGTTTTTGTTGTTTTTATGAGCCGCAGTTGCGCTAGGTGGATAGAAGCGTCGCATAGAATCCGAACGCTCCCATGGTGCACGGTCTCTAGTTTCCGGCTACATGACAGGTGATCTGCGAGAGTCCGGAAACTTCAGAGACGGTGCTAAGCAAGTATCTAATCGGTGGCACCAAACGAAGAAGTGGGATGCTCCACGTCCGGGAAGCGGGTACGTTGTTGCTAGCGCTTGTCGGCTTCTTATGTGGCAGAACCGGGAAAGCCTGTAGCGTTGCGGGTGTCTAGGGATTCTTCCGTGAGTTACTTCCCCCCCCCCCTCACCAAAGTGCGCCGAAGACGGCAGGGTGAACATGGGGTAGACTTCCCACGCACGCGCCAATAGAAGATAGGTAGATAGGGATATTGAGACTAGAATAGATAAAAATTGATTAAAAGACATTGTGATGAGTAGAACACCACCTTTACAATGCCTTGCCTGATATTATTTATATTGTATTATTATTGCAAAGCTGAAGCCTGAAGGCAGAGTTAAGGGAAAAAATCATTTTAAGCCTAAATACATCATATGTTAGATCTATATAAAATAGAAAACGTTCAATAACATTTGAAACAATTCAATAATGATACAAGATTACATTAGAAATTAGTAGAGAGTTAATGTCTGGGCCGGAGATGTAAAGTTGGGTGTCATCAGCATACTGGTGGTTTTGAAAATCATGTGAGTTGCTATGAGCTTACCCAGACCAACAGTGTACTGTAAAGTACAAATTTATCCTTTTTATCTGTTGTGACACCTCACTTACGTCCGCGGACACCATCTTGGGGACCGTCCTGGGCGGTATTTAGCTCTCGGTATCGCCCGTCCTTGGTAAACGATAATGGCACTCCAACAGGCTTCTAGTTGAATTCTGGCTCAGCCAGTTATTATTGAGCACAGGTAGACATATACAGAAAAACAAAAACAAATGTTTTATATAAAAAATCCTCGGCTCGTCTGGCCCTCTAACTATACAAAGGTATGAGACCCTCCTTCTATCAGTGGCCTCGTTATCACACGAGCACCATCAGAAACTTTCCCCACACCTGGGGTCAGGCTCTTCTTTCCGAGCCGTCCGGTGGGACCAGAGCCTCTCTCCAGCTCCGCCCACTGCTCAACTCTCAGGGCTAGCAGACCACGCGCCACCCTGTAAACATCTGAAGCCGTTGGCTTTTTATAGGACGGCCATGAGAGCCCTATTTCCAAAAATGTGGCCTGGGGAACATGGGGAGTAGACGCCCACCGCAAAAGCATTATTGTCTACTCCAATAGAGACCAACCCAGGAAACGGGCCTGAAAAGCCAAACTACTCCTATATAGTTGCCATACTTAGAGTGGCTGACTCGAAAAAAGATTACAGCTGGCTTGTATTCACCAAGGGCAGAGTATCCCTTTGTTGGCATGTGTGTATTATTTCCACTCTTGGAATATCTCCACATTATAGTGGCAGCAACGGGCAACTACCTGCAGGACCGGGTAAGGTCTGTCACATACCCTCAACATCTGAGATAAGGGCCGTAGTCTTTTCCACCTTGGCACAACCCTCCCCTGGGGTATAAGGCTCTGCCGAGGGCAATCCGTCTCGAGCCGCAGCTTATGTTTGCGCCTGGTTTCTCTGGGGGAAGCAACGGCCACCTTTTCTCCGGGAAACCTTTTCCCCCTGTCGGGTTCCATCAAAACCATGGACATATAGACTGGATTTAGGGCTGGACAGCATCAGAGTCATCATTACATTCCACATCTATCTTTTCCTCCTTAGCTCCTGTTGCTACGGGGCAACCACTCCCTCTACATCCTCAGGGAAGGGACTTCATTGTCTAAAAATAGAGCTCAGCCGTAGGTCATACATGCGCTCACCTCATAATCGGCACAAACAGGACCGTTTACTGCCATTACTACAGGTGGCATGACATATGTACGCTCTAGGGCCGGCTAGCACCACCTTCCGCATGCATGCTGACATTCACAGGAGTACTACTGATAACTCCAACACCAGCACTATCCTGACTACATAGACTTCTCCCCAGACTACAGAGGTACCTTGGCATTGGGCCCACTGAGCAGGTGTTTCTTCCAATATTTTGGGTGCTCACAAAGACCCTGTTTGGACCTCAGCAACCACCACCAGCTTCATCAGAAAGCTTGTATGACAGCAGATTCTCAGGAGTGCTATCCTCCACTTGGCCGTCTTGGGGTGCACCTGAGACCAAACCTGCTCCTACTTTGTATGCAGGACTATGAGGGAAACCAAAACTCCTCTCTTCAACACAACTCAGGGGGAGTACTTAGCTGACAGCTCATGCTCCTTGAGGGTCAACTACATTCCCTAATTCTTGGGACCCTGAAAGCTCCGCCTCTATGGTTACTAGCGACATCTGGGCATTTCTTAGTGACCACCTCAGTGGTGATAACTTCTTTGGACTAGGATCAGCTGTGGCCCTATAATATGCATGCTTAAGTAATGTGCAGGGTTCCCACTGCCAACATTACCTGGCATCTTCATAGTGCCAGAGGACACATTCCCCTGTTCACACCTCAGCTTTTACCAGCTCTGTCTAGCGCAACATCTGCAGCAAGTGTGGAGATGTTTCCTGCCCATCCCCTGTAAACCGTCTCTAAGGAGAGATACTCAGCTTCTACTGGGATCTCCTATATTCTTGGCTTCCCCACTCAAAATCAGGACACTGAGTGGAGGCAATGGCAGGGACACATTTTATAATGGTGTACAGTTATAACCACCCGGCTATTACCTTTATAGTTCTCCCTCACATACACCCACTCATGGCGTGGCATGTTCACATTTAGGCTAACTCGGTTAACTTTTTACCTCCGTAGGTCATGAGGTTATCTGGCTGAAAATGGCCTCCTATCTGCCGTGTCTCGCCCCCCAACCACAGTGGAAATAACACCTCTGGAGTTACAAGTTTATTATGTTTCTCCATCACTGTAAGGAAAATCGTATCTGCTGCTCCGAACCAGGCACTTCTTACCATCTGGGGATTTAAACCCACTACACCTGCCTCTCACTAGGGTTCAAGCCTACACCCATCCTGTGGTGGTTCCAGCGCTCCCTCCTTCCATCCACTGCAGTCTTTGTGACCATGGCAGAAAAAGCTACTGGGAAACACAGCAACCCACTGGAGCAAAAGAAATCAGTAGAACTAAAGGTCCAGCACACATAAAATTTTTTTCTACCACAGGTAACTGACGGTTCTCATTCATGCAGGCAGACAATCACCAGAAGTTCTGGACACCACCCTATTAAACTAGTCTTCCGCTCCCATTGTAGGAGACCGAATCATTTTCCCAGATCCTCCAGTTCCCTTCCAGGCTGCAGTACTGAAACAGGAAGGAAAAGCTGTCCTCTCAACAGAAGTCACACAGAAACTGGTGGCCATCAATCCTCTGAGCACGGCATTACCTGGGATTGCAGGCTACAATCAGCTACACACACTGCACTGGGAGTCACTGGCAAGGACACACTCACCAGGGCTGGAATCCAGACCATGTTCCCACACAGCTTCAGGGACACACACACTCAGTATGTTTCTTATGGCAGGAAAATGCAAAGGACACCCTTGTTGCTAGGGGCAACAACATTAGCTCCACTCCTGAGCCTTGTAGGTTTAACGACATGTCTCCATAGTTGTCACACACTCCAGGACTCACACTTGAGCTTGTTCATGCTCTCAGAGCATGGAGCTGGTATTTCTGCAAGCAGCTGTATTCATCACTCTGAGCATACTGCAACCTAAGCTCCTTGTTCACAACAGGGAGTGCGAAGTTGGAGTATTTGGAGCTGACTTTGTTGCCCAGCTCCCCTCCCATTCTGGATGCAGGCTTGTGTGACGCTGACTCATGGATCACAGGCAGGTAAGCTATATTATTAACATTTTCAATTTGAAATGGCAGTTTGGGCATTATGTCATAACCATTCACAGTTCAGACTTTTCCAAGTCCACATCTACAGTCTCACCACCCTCAGGGACTCTTTCCCAATCTGCAGGCATGTCTGCGCATCCATTTTGTACACCCCCCTGGTTGATGAGAGATAATCATGACTTGAATTGACAGTCTCATATCAATGTCTAAATAATAGGCAACAGTCTTACCAGGTATGCGGTTGGGTTGCAGTCTGGACCTCTCCTGCTGACTGTCCCTGTAATGCCTGGGTGGGGTCACACACTGTGATCCAAGGCTTGGTTGGCTTGCAACCCTCTCCGGCATTCCTCCTGACGAAGGGCAGTCAGGAGCACTTTTCTGCTGCTCGATGGCACCTCCAACACGGCTCCCTCGCTGGATGGTGATAGGCAGGCTACTGCTGGACGAAATGGGTTGCCCTCGGCAAGGGACTCTCCACTCTGGGCTCCGCATAATTTTGTGCCTTTTCCTTCTATGTTAACCTCAAGACTAGCCAGAATCTTTGCCCTTTGCTTGGGGTAGGGTAGTCTATGGCTTGTTGTTGGGGGACATCGCGAGTAGAATCCTCTGCACTTTTCTACTTAGAAATGGACTCCAGCGACATCTGCCCACTGTCGGCTGGCAAGTTCTTTAACAGTCAGCAAAGCCCGTTCGAAGTCTGCAAGGAACGCGACATACATCTTCCCTGCAGCCATCTTCCTCATTGGCCGTTTCTCACTGACATCCGGGATCTACGGTATCCTCTGCAGCTCGCTCCTTTGACGCTGAACCAGCTTCAGTTATCCGGGGCCACCTGTTGAGACCAAACAACTGTTCATGTAATGTAACGGCCTCTGTGTGGAGCACGCATGAGATGCAACATAGGTGCTGGCCTTGCTGTTTAGCCATCGGTTTGCACCTTCTGGGCATTTGCCTGCTGTGAGGCACTTAATGAAGCTCCTCCATGGTGATAAATCTTCAGACAGGTAAACAGTCTCCTTCAGGACTCTCTTATTCACCAGCACCAACAGAGTCAGGCGCTCCAGCCTGTTTAAGTTCTGCTGCACACAATCTTTTTGATACTTTTAAACTGTCCAATAATGCCCACGGCAATCCTTCCGACATATGGTCGCCCTATCACTTATCGGTTTTTAAACGTCGACACCCATCTCTGGGACCGTTCCTGGGGGTATGTTAGCTCTCGGATCGCGTCTTTGGTATTCGGATAATGGCACTCCAAAACGGCTTGCAGTTGGAATTCTGGCCTCAGCAAGTTTTATTGAGGCCACAGTAGAGACATATACAGAAAACAAAACAAAAAATATAATTCCTGGCAGTCTGGCCCTATCTATAAAAAGGTAGAGGACCCTCTATATCAGTGGCCTCAGCCTTATCGCGAGCACCATCAAATACCTTTCACCAGCACTGGGGTCAGGTTCTTTCGAGCCTCCGGGGGACCAGGAGCCTTCGCCAGCTCGCCACTGTCCACTCTCAGGCAGACAGACCCACGCCCCCTGTACATTCTGAAGGGCATTGGCTTTTTATAGGACAGGCGACCGAGCCCTATCCAAAATGTGGCCTGGAACATGGGGAGTAGACGCCCAACCAACGCATTGTCTACTCCCAGATAAGAGCCAGAACCCAGGACGGCTGGAAAAGCCATAAACTACTCCTATATAGTTGCCAATTCACTTTAGAGTGGCTGACAAAAATACAAGCCTGGCTCTTATCCCCCCTAGGCCAGGCTATCCTGTGGCATGTTGTATATACCACTCTGTGGCATATCTCACTAGTGGCAGCAACCGGGCAACTGACCTGCAAGCCGGTTCTGTTCACTCAAGCTGTATGATGCAAATTGTATCTCTTCCAAATTATAATTATATGTTGATGGGTAAAACAGCTGGGTGTCCCCAAAAGAAATACGACGCCATCAATTAATAGATTGGATAATATAACTGTGTTTATACAGCTTGTACAGAGGTTTTATAACCATTTGATACGTCATTACATGTTGTAAGTATGCTGTTGTTTGATCATTGGTTAATTAGTCATTTGTGGGGGAAGCAAGTTTATAAGGAAATCAAATTGTAAGTTCATAGTACTGGTGATAAAGATACATGTACTTCATTTCTGCATTGCGTTGCATAAGTAGTTGCACAGTGCTCGCAGCCAAATCACTATTGCCCTAAAAGGACTTGTTGATTCCGCAGTCAAATGCATCTGACTTGGGTGTTGTTCGAAATGTAGTCGCGGCCATCTTGTATGCTTGTACTACTAGCTAATATTTGTGACGCCCATTATAAGTCCATACGTTATTTCAGCATCTTCCAGAATAATTCTATCCTGGAGGTAATTTCCTTGCAAAAGCTATACATTCCAAGCGTGTAATATCTGATTAAACTGGTCAAGGATAATAGAGAATTGTTATGCACACAATATATAATCAGTTTTCAAGATATAATCAATGGTTATAAACAGCAAGAACAGAGTTTAATATTATCAATCGATCCTGCACCTGACAGTACAAGGGCTTCATCATTATCATTGGGAGAAGAGAGCGGCAGCTTGCGTGGCAGGCAGTGGCGCAGCCCTTTAAAGTCGGTAGTGTGGCCCGGGGAGTCAGCAGGGTGGCAACAGTGCGAGGTTGGGAGCCAAACGATTTAGACCACCCACTTTGCAAGTCCCAGAAATTAGCGGCACAGGGGCTCACCAGGTCAGCGGCGGTAACAGTCAGTCAGTGCAGCGCTTTGGGGTGGTAAAAATACCTACTGGGGCGGTGTGGCAGTTTTTTGCTAAGACACCAGAGGAGGCGAACATGGCTATATGTCGGATCTGTGGCCAGAAAGTAAAGCATGACCAGGGACCTAACGTTGGCACCATGGCCCTGCATCAATATCATGCAGTGTCACCATACGGGTCTCAGATGTGGTGGTTCATCCTGTCCCAACAGCAGCAGCACCCAGTGGCATGCCTCCCATTTCAGGCAGTTAAAGCTTCACCACCTCTGCCGAAGACAACTCCCTGTCTTTTCCATCATCTACCGGTCCAGATACTCCTGCTCCTCGGCACGCATGGTGCCAGCAGTCGTTCACCGATACGATTGACAAGAGACAGCAGTATGCGTCTAGCCATCCCTAAGTGCAAAAGCTGACCATGCTCCTGTCCAAGTTGGTGGTACTGCAGTCCCTCCCTTTTCAAGTGGTGGACTCTGCACCATTCAAAGAACTGGCCAGGAAACTTGGCATTCACTTCTGCCATTGTAACGACACGGGTAGTGGCTCTTCTGGACCACCGTAAGTGGTGGCAGCGGCCACGCCAGGGAGCGGGGTCTAAGTAGGTTCCGGTTTTCACCAGAGCCCGCCGCAAGGCAGGATGGACTTTCTGAGGCGAGAGTCCTACCAGGTCGCTATCCCTGGCGCGACTAGCTTGCGGTGGCAGCCGAGGCGCAGCGAGGTACCAAATCGTAAGACGAAACTCGTAGTCAAAGATCAGGCCAACAGTTCAGGGCAGGCGGCGGAGATTCGAGGTCAGGTAACGTAGCAGAAAGGTCGGGTACATGGGCAGACAGGAACTGATGAACAGGGGGAAATTGAGGAACAGGAATAAATATATTAACAGGAATGAATATATTAACAGGGGAAAATTATTGAACAGAGAAAGGCCATTAATGATTTTTGATGATCCAAGTGGACAGGATGATTCTCCTGGGCGAACTAAGTCACACACGGGAGGAAATGCTCAATCAGGTTGTTCAAGTCTTACACCCATCTGCAAGACATTCTAAAAAGGGCATGCACTTCAGCCGTTCTTACACCACCAAGCACATCCTCCTTAAGCTGCAGCAGCAGACCGGCCTCCCCCAACATAGGCTGATATGTGACATTTCCAAACGGTGGAATTCCAGCCTCCATATGTTGGAACGACTCTATGAACAGAGAAAGGCTATTAATGGTTTATTGATGATCCAAGCGGACAGGAGTACACCCCTGTGTAATTTTAATGCGTGACACCTGCCGTTTGCTCAGGCCCTTTCATGCGGACATGCGTTATTTGTCAGTCACCAGGACTACGGGATGAATAACGTCATTCCCACTGCTTCATGTTATCACGGACAGCGGTAGTGGATCCACGGACCACCGCAAGCGAGGGCAATAGCCACGCCAGGGAGCGGGTCTAAGTAGGTCCGGGTTTAACCAGAGCCCGCCGCAAAGCGGATGGACTTGCTGCGGCGGGATCAAACCAGGTCCTACCCCGACGTACTTGCTTGCGGTGGCAGCCGAGGTGTAGCATGGTACTAAATCATAAGGCAAACTCGGAGTCGGAGACAGGCGGTAAGGTCAGGACAGGTGGCAATGGTTCGTGGTCAAGGGACGGAGGCAAGAGGTACAGTACACAGATATGACAGACGAGGCTGAAGGAAACTCTTTCTCTATAGGCGCTAAAATATTTTATTAGTATTATTTATTTTATAATCTTGGAGGCACTTTTGTGAGGAGCCTTTTTCCACTACAAATGCAGCTAAAGGATTTCCACAGCTTTCAAAATCTGGATACCTGGATAATAGTTCAGCAAACTTTTCCTTTATCACCTGTGTTATCTGTTCCTGAACAAATGAACGTTTATCAACTTGCTTTCTTAAACCACTTGAAATCTGTGTGGATGTAATTTTTTCCCCCGGTAACAGCGGAGGGCCTCCAGAAGGACTTGTGTTTTTAGTTTCTGTAAGTTGGACATACGATTCACATTCTTCATACTGAAGAAGTTCATCCAAAGCCAGTTTTGCAGCATTTGCTTTTGCTTCTTTTTTGTTCTGTCCCATTCCAATTTTGTACTGAATTCAATCAACAATGGCACAGAATGCAAAAAAAGCACCTAAAACATTCCCTGTAGTTTTTGGTCTCCTTCAGTTCAAGTTACATACACTGCATTTGAACTAACTGGTGTAATGCATAAAATGAATTCATACCTCCAAGTTTATACTTCATGAGTGTTTGATCGTCACTGCTGTCCTCCTCATCGGTCTTGGTATTCTTAGGCCGACCGCTCACCAAATAACCTCCCATTCCACTCTCCACATCAATACTGCAAGAAGCAGGGGATGTCTGCCCCATCTCTTCGTTGCCAAGGAGCTGCTGAGTGTCCTCAAATTGTTCGTCCTCGCTGTATAGTGGCGCTGAGCCCAGACCACATACTAGTTCTCTGGCTGAGGGACCCGAACGGGACAGAGGCGGGTTGAGGACCGGTGAGGGCCGCTGCCCCGTTCCCGGGCCATGCCAACTAAGAGTTGTATCTGACGAACCCACCACTAGGGTTGTCAGATGTCATCTGGGATGAAGTTGATGACCTACTCAACCAATCAAAAACCTTTGGGTTGCTGATCAACACACGGCCGCTACATGACACCGGCAGTTCTGGCCTCACCGAGTCACCCCTGCTGCGACTTCCCTTTACTGTGCTGTGACCTGTACCTGCTCCAGGAATGTTTGTGCCTCTGCCACTTGCAGGTGAAGAGCCTGCCCCCTCTCTGTCCCGACATACTGTTTGTTCAAAAAGTACAGACTTGTTTAATTTAAGATATCTGTATATGATAAATACACACCCTGTATTTGACTCCCAAATGAACCACTAACAAGCTTGGGTAACCCTTGGATATAAATTGCGCTCCACAAATGGCCAGGAAAAATTTACTTGTATGTGCCGTTTAAAAACACTGTGTATTTTACTGAATAAAAAAGCACAAACAGGCTTAATTAACCTTTGGATATAAATTATGCTACTGGAAAAATTTCTTCTTTGGCTTTAAAAAAGATTGTTTCTTTTACTGACTACAAAAGCAGAAACAGGCTTAATTAACCCTTGGATATAAATTGCGCAAAAAAAAATTAGCTGCCAAAAATTAACTGGTATGTGGCGTGTTAAAACGCCGTGTATTTTACTGACTTAAAAAGCAGAAACACGCTTAATTGACCTTCGGATATAAATTATGCTATAGGAATCACCAGGAAAAATGTCTTCTTTGACATTGAAAAACACAGTTTCTTATACTGACTACAATAGCACAAACACGTTTAATTAACCCTTGGATATAAATTGCGCAAAAGAAATGAGCAGCCAAAAATTAACTGGTATGTGGATTGTAAAAACGCTGTTTCTTTAACTGAATACAACAGCAACAACAGGCTTAGATACCCCTTGTATATTCAATGAGCTCCAGACCTGACCAGATAGCAGTAAAATGTCTATGCAGCAGAATTGGACGCACAAATGGACTTCAATTCCAATAACCCACAAAATCAAAAAATTAGAACGTTTAAAAGAAAGCAGTCTCTGAGAAAAACTGTGAAAACACCCCAAAAATCGCTGTAAAAAAGTTATTTCTTTTGTGTGAATTTTAAAGAAACTGGAGCCAGCACTAAAAACCCCGGCCCAAAGAAGGGATTTGGAACTCCCACGTGCGCCCAAGACTTAAAAAGTGGGGTGATGTCACAGAATCCCCCCGGGTCCCCTGATTGGTTTAAACTCGCCCCATGTCATTGAGGGTGCCCTTTCTTCCCCCCCACCCCTTCCCTTTCCCCCCAAGAACCCCATGTGTTTGCCCCATTTTATAAATTAAAACAACCTTCTTTCCCCCGCGAATCACCTCAGACTTCTATTTTCCCCGTTAGAATCAAAAGTTTGCCTAAAAATTCTGAATGAATTCCATTTCCCGGTTAGAATGATTCGAATTTCTAGCCCATATAAATATCTTATTGGGGGAAATTGATAATACACAAAGCATTAAAAATTTTTAAAAAAGTGGCTTGTATAAACACTGTTTTAAAAATAAAAATGAAACCCGGGAGTAAAAAAAATCCCTTTGTGGACAGATGAAAAAGTCTCTTTAAAGAAAAGTTTTGAGCGATTAAAACGACAAAGTTGAAATGGAAAGGGTTTTTTAAAATGGTGTTTCAAAAAATTTTTAGATCATGCGATAAAAAAGGCTAAAATCTGTGATCATCTTTTAAGTTCGGCCATTTTCGGCGTTCCCTGAAATTTTGGGGGCCCCAAAAACAGTTTAAACAGAATAGAGCAGGGTGAATGTGTGTGCGACGTCGGGAATTATGTTTATGGTTGCAATGGCTGGAAAAATCACATCCCCCCTCGTTTTTAATAAACCCACCCTTTTTCCCCTTTTCAGCCTCAGGGGTCTCTCGCGCCCTCATAGGAGTGGGAACGGGGCGCTCTGCCTTGGGGCCAAACAGCTCAGCGAAATTATTCTATTTCTGCCCCAGAGAAACTCTACTTTAGCTGTGTTCCTTAAAAATTTTATTAGATTAGAGATTAAAATTTTATGTAAGTTGGGTAGAAAATTTTTAAAAAGGGGAAATTACTGCTGAAACAGGGGGGGGAAAAACCCCGGCGGGGGGGGGGGGGGGTTCCCCCCCAGGGGCGAACACATAAAAACCTAAAAAGGAACAGGGAAAAAATTCACCCCAAGACTTAGTTAGACATTGCACTGCAATATCTTTATTTTTTAACAGTTTGCTTTTTGAAATATTTCCGGGGATTTTGGGGGCACCCGAATTTTAATATTAGGTTTACACATAATTTTTTAAAACTGCGGGTCCCTGTTTTATGCAAAAACCTCCCCCTTTTTAATTATCCTATACTTTTCCCAGATGGGTTGTTCATTTTAAATTTTTAACCCTTTCCCACCTTTTTTTCATATATCCCCCTTTGGCATTTAAAATCTAAAAAAAGAAATTTTATAGTCCCACAGGGAATTAAAAGGGTCAAAAAATCCCTTGTATTATACGAAAACATAAAAATTTGTTTTTTTTTTAACTTTGGCGAAATCAGCTTTTTTTAATTGCGCACCCTTGAAAGAAAATTTTAAAAAGCAAAATTTATAGTCCCCAAACCACGGTGAATTGAAAGGTGCAAAAAAAAACATTTTATTTTTCCGAATCATTTCAATACTGTTTTTTGACTTTGGCGCACTACAGCTTTGTTCATTTGACGAAAGCTTGCACAAAAAACTTAAAACAGAAATTTTTTAATAGCCCACCACAGGTGAATTGAAAGTGCAAAAAATCCCGTGAAATTATACGAAAACATAAAAAATTTGGGGTTTTTTTTGATTTTTGGCGCATACAGCTTTGCTCATTGAGGGCAGTTTTGCACAAATCGAAAACAGAAAATTTTTATAGTCCCACAGGTGAATTGAAGGGGGGCAAAAAAAAACCGTGTTTTATAGGAAAACAAAAGAAAAGTTTTTTTTGCCCTTTGGTGCACTACAGCTTTTTTCATTGACGCAGCTTGCACGTAAATGAAAAAAGCAATTTTTATAGTCCCCAAAACGGGGAAATTTGGAAGGTGCAAAAAATCCCTTTTATTATCAAACTTTTAAAACGTTTTTTTTTATTTTGGGGCCACTCAGTTTGTTCATTACCAGCTTGCAAAAACCCTTTAAAAACAGCAATTTTATAGTCCCCACAGGTAAATTTTGAAATGCAAAAAATACATTTTTTTTACCGAAAATTTCAGAAAAGTGTTTTTTGATTTTGGCCACAAACAGCTTTTTTCATTGACGCACTTGCCCCAAAATTTTAAAACCCGAAATTTTATAGTCACCACGGGTGAATTAAAAGGGTGAAAAAAAATACCGTGTTTTAAATACGAAACAAATAACAGAAAAGGGTGTTTTTTTATTTTGGCGCATACAGCTTTGTTCCCTTTTAAAACGAAAAAAGAAAAAAAAAAAACCTTGAAAAAACCTTTAAATTTTTTTTAAAAGGCACCCCCATTTTTTTAAGTCACCACGGGTGAATTGAAAGGTGAAAAAAATAAATTTTTTATCCGAATCCCTTTCAGATACTTTTTTTGACTTTGGGCCAAAACGCTTTTTTATTGACGCAGTTGCAGGTAAATCTTAAAAACAATTTTATATCCCCACAGGTAAATTTGAAAGGTGCAAAAAATCCCGTGAATTATACGAAAACTAAAAAAAGTTTTTTTTGTTTTTGGGGCGCATAAAGCTTTGTTCTTTTGACGCAGTTGCACGAAAATCTAAAAACACCCAATTTTAATTTCCCACCCAGGTAAAATTAAAAAAGGTGCAAAAAAAAACCGTGTATTATACGAAAACATAACAGATACGTTTTTTTTTATTGGGGCCCACTACATTTTTTTCTTTGACGCGGGCTTGCACGTAAATCTAAAAAGCAATTTTAAAAGTCCCCCAACCAGGTAAAATAAAAGGTCCCAAAAAAACTTTTATTATCCGAATACTTTTTCAGAAAACGTGTTTTTGATTTTTGGGCCGCACTACAGTTTTTTCTTTTGCCCCGCAGCTTGGGGGGTAAATCAAAAACCCCAAGGGAAAATTTTAAAAGTCCCCCAAAAAGGGAAAATTTGAAAGGTGCAAAAAATCCCTTTAAATTATAGGGAAAACAAAAAACAGTCCGTTTTTTTTTGCACTTTTTCACAATCCATATTTTTTTATAGAGACACCTTGCATTTTAAATTTGTACCCCAGCAATTTTTTTTGTTTTGGGGATTTGGAATAGCTTTGATTTGCCCCCTTTTAATTTAAGAAGATTTTCCCAAAAACTCTTCCTTTCCTTTCTCAAATTTTTTTATTTTCTGAACATGGAGCAAAATGCGGGGGTAAGTAAAGCAAAGGGGGGGGGTACCCACGGGAGGTAGAGGTACAAAGGAAAAGGGTTCCTTCCAGGCTGGCAACAACACGCTTTCCCAGCGGATCGTATTGAGGCCCGCCCGGGCCTGTAAACGCGGGGCCCAGGGCCCTTTTGAATCTCAGTAACGAAAAAGGTCCCCAAATCTGCCCTTCAGGGGTTTAAATTGCAAACCGCACCCAGCAGTTTTAAACCACCCGCCCTTTCCCAGGTCACAGACAAATGTCGTCATCCACCCAACACCCAGCACCCCTTTCCAACATGAAGCAGCCCAAATGTCAACTGTTTTACCCACCACGGGGGATAATCCATTGTCTAAAGGCCTTTTGATGCCAAAATGGGGTTGGGGGGTCAAAGGAAGTTAAAAGTTTAAAAGGGGGAGGGATTTAGTCTGCTCTGACCCCAAGTTATGATGCCATCAGAGGGGAGAAGGAACCCGGGCCCAATGGGCAAAAACCCCCGGGGGCGGCAACGCCTTGGGGGCCCTCTTGCTTGTACCCCGCACTTTTGGATGCAGAAAGTCAGGCCCGCCCAAAGTCACCTTGTTGATGTTGATGGGGAGACACTTTTGCGATCCATCGTTTTTATTTTCCGCAAATTTGTTTGGCGAGGCTTCTTTTCCAGGGGGCCCGAGGAGGAAGCGAGGGGGTATTTTCCAATACGGGTCCCCCCAAAAAAAAGGGGGGAGGGGGTCGCAGAATGGGGATATGTTTCCTCCAGCCCGGCCCAGGGGAAAAACCCCGCTCCTCGCTTATCGCCGTAAAAAAGGCCCGGGGGGGGAAAAACCTCTTAAGCCGGGGCCTTTTCTTTGAGCAACCCTCTGATTCACCCACCCGATGTAAATATCCCGTTTTTCCCCGTAAACGCAAAAGTAGAGGCAAGAACCTTAAGGGGTTAACCCCCCCAAAAAACATGTTTTAGTCACATGCAGCGAATGCATGAGTTGAAATGCGGGGAAACCCTTTTGGCCCAAAAAAAGGGCCAAAACCGAAAGGCGGGCCTCCAACCACTGTACAACCCCCCCGTCTCCGCCTCCCCCTCCTCCCGCCACCCCACCAAACTTCCTCAGCTGCCCCGTCTCTCAGATCATGTCAGGGGTCAGCCCCCCTTCATCCCCACCGTTTCCCAAATACCCAAAAGCACCACCAGAGGGCCCATCCTACCCCTTTTCCTTTCCCCCCATTTGGAAACCCGCAGCCCTACAGCGACCATCCCAGCAGGGCCCGCCTTCTGTTTTCCAAAGGGGTTTGGGGGGCAAAGAAACACTTTAACCCAAACCAACCCAAACCCCAAAACCTAATTTCGGGATTGCCAGGGTTTTGGGCCCTTTGGGAAAAGTTGCCTTTCCGGGTTTGGGGGACACCCGATGGGGGCCCCAAGTCATGGGCCCCGCCCGCCCCCAATACCCGATCCGAGCAGGGATTTTTTTGTAGAAAAGCCCGTCCCGCCATGGGGGCCCGCCATGTGTCATCTAAAAATTTTTAAAGGGATTGTCTGCATCTTTTGGCCGGAAAAAGTCCATCTGACCACCGCACCATTGGGCAGTAAGCCCGGCCAAGGCTATACTCTTTTGAAGTCAAATGGGGGAGCTGGGGGGATGTTCCCGGGTGACGGGGCTCTCAGGTCGGGCACCCTTCAAAACCCAGGGGTGGTGAAGGGGGTCTTTCCCCAAAGGTCCTCTGGGGGATCAAAGTGCCCAGGGGGAAACCCAAACCGTTTTTAAATTAATCTGTTTTTGGGGGACCGTCCCCACACAGGGGCAGGAAAGGGGGGACGGTTTCCGCAACGGACCGAGCGCTTGCTTTGGGGGGAAAAACCTTGTGCCAGGGAAGGTGGGATTTCGGGTTATGGGGGAAATCTTCTGGGGCCCCCAAGATCCGGGGAGGTGGAGCACATCCCCTTTCCCGGCAAAATGAAAGAACCTTGTCGTCCCGAAATTTTAAAGAGTACCGGGGCCCGGGCTGCCTGCTGAAGAAGGCTCGAGGTCTGAGTTCGCACTTTCCCCCGTTTGCACCCTGCTTCGTCCCCCAGGGGTGCGTTGCCCGGAACAGCTCGGCCTCCCCCTCAAACCCTCCATTGTTTTACGGGCAAACCGCTGGAAATTTTCCCTCCCCCCCTCTCCAAAGGGTTGTGGGGACAGCAAAAATGCCTTTACGCAGTACGAAGTGACCATGGCCTGACAACCCCGGGGGCGGACCTCGGGTGTTTAGCCACCGGAGTGGGGGCCCGGTGAAAAAGGGTTTTTCACCATTTCCCTCCCGTTTTGAAAAAGCCCCCCAAAAAGGTCCCGTGGGGGACAATGCCCTTGTCAGCCTTTAGCTTGTGGTGATCTTAGTTCTGGAACGATTTGTTGGACACTCTGAAACAAAAGGGCCCGCCTCGAGGAGGGGGAGACGGACCCCAATGTGGACATGGAGCCCTTCTTCCGTCAAATCCCAAGGGGCCCCCCCGTTTCCCCAATTTTTTTTCGGTCCCTTTATTAGGGAGGGTTTGGGGGCCAGAGTAGTGCAAGGTGCGCATCAATCTTAGGGGGCATCATTCAGGCAAGTCCAGGGTTTAAATTTGCGGAGGCAGGGAGGGGGGAGGGGAAGGAGGAGGTATTTCCCCGACACCCATGTTACCGACGTCCCCGCCTTGGAAAGAGAATTTTAGGCCCGGGGGAGGGAAAATGAGGAAATCAGTTTGCTGTGCCCCTCGACCAGAGGCTTTTGGGGAAACAAGGCCCCCATTCTCATTGATGCTTGGGGTGCTCCCCTTTCCTCCAACATGATCCCCCGCATTAAAAGGGCCCTCAAAATTTAAAAAAAGTTACTGGGGGGGCCCCCCTCCCGGATCCCCCGGTACAAAACAAAAAAAAAGCACTTTCCTTCCCCCCCACCCAAAAAAAAGAGAAAAAAAATGCAGGAAATGGGGAAACCTTTCTGATTTTATCAATTGGAACACTGTTTCGTTGCTTCAGTTCTTCAAAGTACGGTGGAAACAAAGCCAGCGAGTGACAGCAGTAGAGTGCCCAAATAGCCGTGGGGGCAGCCCGCAGCAGGCAAAGGGGGCAGAAGCCTAAAGGGGGACCCCTTTGGGAATCTTTATTTAACCAAACCCCAAACCCCGGCAAGCCAAAGAAAGGGCCCCACATACAACACCCAAACCACTTAAATCATGGGGGCACGACTATTCGTCTCAACACCCCAGTTTTTGAATTTTTTCCGGGCCCAATTGGGCTTCTGGGTATCCAAAAAGGGCGGGAAAGGCCCGAGCCCGGCCCCGCCACCCCCATTGAGGTGGTTTTTCCTGCCCCGCACCAGCGTCATTCCCGAGCGCCTTCAAAACAGCCGGGGGGAGTCAAAAAAACAACAAACGCATCCGGGTTTTCCCAAAATATAATGTGGGTCGTTTTACTTTTATCAAAATGAATCAGGCATGGATCTCTGATGATGTTGTGGTCCCCAAATTTCCCGAGGTCCCCGATTAGTTTCTGGCTCTTCCTTCCCTTCCAAAAAAAATGGTCCTCCTTGAAAAACTTATTTTTTAAAAAGATCATTTCTTACTCAATTTTATTCTCAGTTCCCCAAAAGTTCATTTTTCGGGGTTTTGCTGTGAGGAGGGCTGAAAAAACACCAAGGTTTTATGACAAAACCCTATTTTCCTTTAATCATTCATCTTTAGAATTTTTTTAATTGTCAAGGTTTTTGGGGGGCATGTTGCCTCCTTTTTTAAATGTGGGAGAAGTCATATTTTTTAATATTTTGGGGTCATGTTGCTGTGAGGGTAAAAGCAATAATTTTGGGCCTTTTGGGAAAAGCAATGTGGCTTTTTAAATGGCATTTCTCCCTCCAATTTTTTTCCCGTGGTGAGAATCATATTTATAAATTTTTTGGGGGCATGTTTCTGTGAGATAAAGCTATAAATAAAGGTCCTTTTTGGAAAAAGAAAAAAAGTGGGGTTCTAAGTGGCATTTCTCCCTCACAAATTTTTAAAAACATGACTGAGAAGTCATTTTTATAATTTTTTGGGGCATGGGTGTTTTTAAATGCACAAATTTTACGGGCCTAGTCTAAAAAAGTTGTTTCAATTTGACATTTGTTTTTCACAATTTTTCCAAAGTGGTTTATGGGGCCCTGTTTTGAAATTTTTTGGGGGGATTTTGCATTTACATGCAGCTATACCCACAGGCCATTATAAAAAAAGTTGTTTCTAACAGCATTTGTTATTTTTTCCCAATTTTCAAGAGTGGCTCAAAAGGGGGTGGTGCCCGGGCAGAAACAGGAATAGGTAGGCATGTTAATGGGGAAAATATTTCAAAATGACTTTTTTTTTGCAAATTTTTTAACATAGCTAACAAAACCCTTTTTTGAGACAACCCATTTTAAAAAAATTAAAAAAAGAAAACCAAAGACATGGGGGATTCCATCCTATTTTAAAAAAGTGTTTTCTAGAATTAAAAACTAAAAACCCTTTTTTTACAAAAATTTGCTTTTTAAAAATTTTCCCCTGAATTGTACAAGGGAGGGACAGGAAAACTTGAAACCCGATTAGGGGTTTTTAAAAGGCATGGAGTAGGGCAAAGGACAGAGAACAAAAATACAGAGACCATTTCCCCAGCACGTTGGTAAAATGGAAAAAGAAAAGCAAATTTAAAAAGGGCCCCCTGGGTTGGAAAAAAGGGGGCGTTA
The DNA here is from genome assembly GCA_025379985.1 of Phyllomedusa bahiana. NCBI lineage: Eukaryota > Metazoa > Chordata > Amphibia > Anura > Hylidae > Phyllomedusa > Phyllomedusa bahiana. Next base: position 5,619 of record JAODAL010022263.1, on the reverse strand, counting down.
ACCCCCAGTATTTTCCCCCTGAAGCTCAATTTTTTTCCCCACTCCAAAAGGAGGGCAAGCGCTACCCAGGGCTTGACTGTGTTTCTGAGGAAGGCTGGAAATTCTCACCAAATTCCCTCCCCCAAATCTCTTCAGCACACAGTTTTTCTTCTGGTATAGGGCATTTTAACCTCGTTTTTTATAGTTTCGGGACGCCCGCCCGGGGTCTCACCGGGACCCACTGTAACTTTGGGCCTGGGTCATGGGTGTGGCACAGGACAGGGATAGTCAATGTCCGTGAAACCCAAAAGGGTGGGTTAAAAACTCCTTTTTCCCGGCCCCTTTTTTAAAACTGGGGGTCAGACAGGTTTTTAAAGGTCCCTATGCGGGCCCGGACAGTTTTTTAGTCAATTGTTTCCAAAGGGGTTCAAACCCTTTTTAAAATTTGGGGTTTGGTTTTAAAGGGAATTACAAAAAAGGGTTTTTTTTCCAGCAGTTTTTAATTTTGTGGGTTGCAGGTTTTTTTGGGTAAAGCCCGTTCCCGGGGCAGGATATTCAATGTCCAGTTCAAGTAAAATGATGGTTCAAATAATACTGCCTTCTGGCACTTTTTAATTTGGGGGGTTATTGGGAGGTTTTTAAAAATCCCGCTTTTGGTACAAAACAGGGTAGTGAAATTTTGGGGTTGACTTTTTTTTTGTGGCCTTTTTTTAGCCTAAGTGTTGTGCCTAAGATTTAGCAGGTTTCCAAATTTTACTGTTGTGGTGTTAATTTTTCCCCTTCTCCACCCCTTTTTTGGGTGTAAGAATGAAGGTGGGTTTTTGCTCCCCATAAATTTAAAAGGTCAAAACGGAGATGAAAACGAATATCGAAAAACCTTTTCGTTTGGGGGCCACTATGACTATCGCCCCATGTCGATACCAAACCTAATCGTCAAAAACTAATTTTAAAAGTTATAGAAATTGTTTGTGATTCCTAAAATTTCAAGGGAAGAAAAAAAGTTAAGTTAAGGTTTTGGGTCATTTTTTTCCCCGGGCCAAGGGGTTTTTTTAGTTTGTTTTTTTTCAATGTTTTGATTTAAAACCCCAAATTTTAAAATAATTTTTTAAAAAAAAACTCTTATCTTTAAATTCGAATATTAAAATAGAGAAAATTTTCTGCTTTTCATGAAAGGGGGCAAAATTACCCGGGAAAAACAAAATTGTACCATTTTTTTGTGTAAAGTGTTTTTGTCCTTTGTATATTAGGCTGAATATCAGTGTTCCATTTTTCCCGGGGGCTGATTAAAAAGGGTCTTTTGTCCCCACAACCCTTTTTTATTTTTTTATTATTATTATTATTATTATTATTATATTCGAGGGGGGTCACATACATAACAAAGTGCAGTTGCAACAGTAAGTGACTAACAACTGGTATAGAGGGAGAGAGGACCCTGCCTACAATCTACAAGGAAGAAGGAAGAGAAAGAAGGTGAGGGGCAGACATGTGTCGGGTGGTCTACCATCAAGGTTCCTAGTCAGTACCCACTTTCTTGGTCAGTACCCACTGTCTGTCCTTTGTCAGTCACATACTGCAAAGAATAAGCGTGACTTATACAGTCCTGTTGTCCTTTTATACATATATAGTAAGCTACAAATACATTTATTCACCAGTTCAACCCCCTCCTCCCCTAACTACAGTAACTTTGTGCTGGATAAAATGTGAACATCTGCAAGATGTATGCTTAACCCTTCACACTGAAACATGTACATTAATATTTTAACATATCATATCACACCAACTTAATAGCTAGCAGCTCAAGATCTCCTATGTGGTAGTTCCTCTCAGTTAGAGAGAAGGTCCTGGAGAAGAAGCCAAAGATGACGGATTTTCCCTTAGAAGTTCTTTGAGAGAGCATGGCCCCAGCTCCCATGGACAAAGCATCCACTATAAGAAAGAAGGGCTTTTCTGGGTCAGAACAAGTTAGGAATAATGCAGAAGGAAGGGCAGCTTTTAGACGAACAAAGGCATCTTTACCCTCCGGTGGCTAGAGCTTTGGGTTATTACCTTTCTTGGATAGGGCCATATAAGGTGCCACCAGGGTGGAGAAATGAGGAATGAACTGTCAATAATAATTGGCTAACCCAGGAAAAAAATTGAACTTCCTAAAGACCAACAGGAGGAGGGCAATGAAGAACCACTGCCAGTTTCGCTGAGGTTATTTGGAGACCTTTGTCAGAGATTATGGGGGACATGTATGAATGGGGGTGCACCAGAATTCTGGCTTATTGTCAGCCAGACATCAGACGCAGCCCCTTTCGCATTAGCGCAAATCCTCCCCAGCACCATTATCAGACACATTACATAGCGCCCGCGGCACTTTGTAAAGCGCCTGATTTCGGGGGACATGCGGGAGGTAGGACGCAATAGAACCATACAAAGCAATAGATTTATAGCTTCACTACGGCATTTCTAGGCTCATTACTGCTGGAACAGGTAGAGCACTTTAAAAGTGGTTTACCTGAGCCAGAAATGTCATCCTAGCTAGAGATGGGCGAATTGATTCTAACGAAGTGGAATTCGTTTAGAGTTTCAGGCAAACTTCGGTTCGGAACGAAGTCGAACTTTGGGGTACTTCGCGTGAACGAAGTGTGCTTTTGATTGATAAAATGGCTGCGAGCACATGGCGTTACATGGGGCAAAGCACTCTGGGAGGAAGAAGGGCATAGCCTGCATGACATGTGCAGAGATGAAGCCAATCAGAGTCCGGGCGCGACGCTGGGAGCTCATACCGCTCTCACTGTACTAATTAGGGAAGGTGCTGCCGCGGCTGCTTATGATAACTGATACTAAAGAGCTCATTTTTATACAGCGATTTTTTGGGGGTGTCACAGCTTGTCTCAGAGACTGCTTCTCTTAACGTTCTATTTCTGATTTTGTGGGGTATTGGATCTGAAGTCCAGTGTGTGTCCAGTGCAGCTGCATATACATTTTAATGCTATCTGCTCACAGCACATTGAATATCCAAGGGTGATCTAAGCCTGTTGCTGTTGTATTCATTTAAAGAAACAGCATTTTTACAATACAAATACCACTTCAGTTTTGGCTGCTCAATTGTTTTGCGCAATTTACATCCAAGGGTTAATTAAGCGTTGTTCTGCTGCTGTGGTGACTAAAAGAACCCGTTTATTTCACCGCCAAAAAATACATTTTTCCGGTAGCATAATTCACAAGCGAAGGTTATTTACAAGTTTTCCTCTTGTTATGTAGCATAAAAAAACACGCCATTGTAACACGCTACAAAGCTCATAGTTTTCGGTTGCTCAATTCTTTTGCACAATTTACATCCAGGGGTTAATTAAGCGTTGTTCTGCTGCTGTGGTGACTAAAATAAACCGTCTTTTTCACTGCCAAAAAAGACATTTTGCCTGTAGCATAATTCACAAGCGAAGGTTAACTACAAGTTTTTCTCTTGTGTAGCGTAAAATACACGCCATTGTAACACGCTACAAAGCTGGTAGTTTTTGGCTGCTCAATTCTTTTGCGCAATTTACATTCAAGGGTTAACTAATTGTTTTTCTGCAGTTGTACTCAGTAAAAGAAACAATGTTTTTCAACTCCAAAGAAGAAATTCTGTAGCATAATTCATATCCGAAGGTTAATTAAGCCTATTTGTGCTTTTATATTCAATAAAATACACCGAGTTTTTAAACGGCACATACAAGTCAATTTTACCTGGCAATTTGTTGAGCGCAATTTATATCCAAGGGTTACCCAAGCTTCTTAGTGGGTTCATTTGGAGTCAAATACAGGGTGTGTATTTATCATATACAGATATCTTCATTAAGCAGTGTCTGTACATTTTAGAACAAACAGTATGTCGGACAGAGAGGTGGCAGGCTCTTCACCTGCGAGTGGCAGAGGCACAAACATTCCTGGAGCAGGCCCAGGTCGCAGCACAGCAAGGGAAGTCGCAGCAGGGGTCACTCGGTGAGGCCACAACTGCCGCTGTCATCTAGCAGCCTTGTGTTGTTCAGCAACCCAATGGTTCTTTATTGGTTGACTAGGTCATCCACTTCCTCCCAGATGAGATCTGACAACCCAGCCAAGAGTCGGTGGGAACGTCAGACACAACCCTTAGTTGGCATGGCCCGGGAGCGGGTCAGCGGCCCTCACCTGTCCTCAACCCGCCTCTGTCCCATCCGGTTCCCTCAGCCAGAGATCTACTATGTGGTCTGGGCTCAGCGTCACTACATAGCGAGGAGGAACAATTTGAGGAGAGCAGTCAGCAGCTACTTGGCAGCGAAGAAATGGGGCCAATATCCCATGCTTCTTGCAGTAGGCGGCAATGTATAGAGGTTGAGAGTGGCATGGGAGGTCATGTTGTGAGGGATCAGCCTGCATTAAAAAAGACCGGTGAGGGGAAAGCGTGCGATGAAACACAAATTAATGATGATGTACCCGACCGCACTTGGGGGCCGGGTGAGGCAAGGGCTTATCACGTAAGAAGAGGGCGTCATTCCCCGGAGGCGCGGCGCAGCCAGCAAGTGGGTTGTGTGGCCGGGGTAGGGGAAACCCAGTGTGAGGTCGGGAGCCAAAAGCGGCCACGTGGTAAAAAACCCGTTTCCCCGGGGTTTCCAAAAAGTAGCGGCTAGGGGCTAGCGAGGCAGCGGCGGTAGTAGTCACTAGTGCGGAGCGTTGCCGGTAAAATCAGCTACTCGGCGGTGTAGAAGTTCTTTGTAAAAACCCCGGGGAGGACCCGAATATGGGTATATTAGAATCTGTGGGCAGAAAGTGAAGCGGGGCCCCAGGGAGCAAAGTTGCACCACGGCCCTGCGTCAAAACTGCGGTAAAATCGGTTGCCTGGGAGAAACCCTGGTAGATGTGGTGGTCCATCCCCGCCGCCCGTAACACCAGCCAGCGCCCCCGTGGCAGATGCCTTTTAGCCCTCAAGGCTCCCCCCTCTGCAGAAGGGAGCTGTTTTTCTTTGACATCATCTCCCCGGTCCAGATGCTCCTGCCCCCCCGCTACTCTCGCGCCGAGTTGTTAGCGAGGGGATTGCAAAGAGACAACAATATGCGTCCAACAAAGGTGCGAAGCTGCCGTGCCCTTCCAAGTTTTTGGTTTGCAGTCCCTCCCTTTCCAAATGGTGGGCTCTGAACCCCAGAAAAATAATGGCTTGTCCCCCGGGCCCAGATGGAGGTTTCCCAAGCCGTAATTTCTTTTCCAAAAAGGAGTACCCGATTCTAATTGTGAACGAAGGGGCCAGTCTTGAGTTTTCATTTGTTCCCGGTGCACGGCAGCCCGCGGCGTTGGAGTTAACTCGGGCAGGGAGTACATGTCCTTTCGGCCCCCCTGGGTGAATGGGCTTCCGGCCCAGGGCCCCCAACAAAATTTGGACAGGAGATGACGGTTTTTCCTCCACGTTGTCAAAACTGCGGCCCGCGCCAAATTTCCCCCCCTCCCTCCTCCAAACCCCACTTCCCTCTCCCGCCCCACAAGTACTGCTCCAAACCACAGTGTAGGGCACAGCGTGTCACACAGTTCTACACCTGGCTTGGCTCGGCGAACGAAGTCACCAGGGGAGGAACTGTCCCGGTCAGCAGAAGAAAAACGATGTGTGGCTTTCTCCGCGCCAAAAAGCAAAAACGAAAACCAAAA
>JAODAL010022262.1:0-65147 GCA_025379985.1 Phyllomedusa bahiana | reverse complement strand
ATCATCGTCTTTGAAAAATTCCCGTTTTTGGGAAAAATCTCGCCGATGTACGTCTTTGAGAATCATCGCCGATTCCCATTAAAGTCTATGGGGAGGAAGACCAGGTCATTTTTTACACCCAAACAGGTGAGGTGAAGCTGGAATTAACATCCACAACAGTAAACTGGATACATGGTACATTTTAGTCAAGACAATTAGGCTATAAGAGTCACTGAAAAAAATTCACAGGCTAAAATAATTCATTCCGTTCAATGGCTAACCGAAAAGATGAGGACGGCGTAGCCACAGCAAGTACAGCCGTAGCAGCTGCTGTGGGGCCCAAAACAAGACACCGGTATTGGAAATGGCACATGGTAACTTTTTGCACCAGGGACCAACAAGTTGTCATATATGTGGTGGCAGCAAGAACATCCCAATGGGGAACACGGCGGTTCAGCTGGCAGCGCCGTAGTTAGAGCGGGTGCGGTGAGAGCCAGGGCTGCTGTAAGTCATCTATTAACCGTTTCATGCTCACATGCAGCTAAATCAAATGGGGCACTCACCCATTACTACTTCCTATTTTTAACATATCACCGGGCCCTTTTTGATTAGGGCGCCTGACAGGAATACTGCCCTCTTGGCACCCCAGGCATCAATTTTAAAGTAGCCTGACCCCAAAACCAGCAAAAATGCCCTTATGGACATTCAGAATAAAAATTAGCAAAAGGAAATTGACTATTAAAAAAAAAAAAATTCCAATCTTTTTTTTTTTCCAATATTTTTCCAATCTTGCTGCTGCTATGGCTACTTGCCATTCTACTGCTGGCACGTTGCTGACATTATTCCAGCGTGACATTAGAAGGTGAAGAAGACACAACAGATGTCTCCAGTTGGTCAATGAGGCCTGTCTCAAATTCCTGCATTCTACTGTCAAATGAAGTGGGTTGAAGGAAATTGCTGACTTTTGACTTGGAACGTGTATCAAGGCGGGAGGCCACCCAGTAATTGCTTTTCATTTTGATGGCCTTGAAGCATGTGAAATAAGGTTGTTTTTTTTTCAATCAGACCTTTACTATTGGTTTCTTTTACAGTGGCATGACCCCAAAAGCCGCACAGATGCCCTTATGGACCCTTAGAATAAAAAGTGCCAGAAGACATAAGTATTTGAGCCACTATTTTAGTGAACTGGACATTGACTATTCCTGTCCTTTACCGCAGCATGACCCCAAATTCATCACAGATGCCCTAACGGACCCTCAGAATACAAATTCTCTCTAAGAAATTGACTATTCAAATGAGATTTTTTCCAATGCTGCTGCTGCTGCTACGGCGACTTGCCATTCTACTGCTGGCACGTTGCTGACATTGTTCCAGAGTGACATTAGAATGTGAAGAAGACGCAATAGAAGTCTCCAGTTGGTCAATGAGCCCTGTCTCAAATTTCTGCATTCTACTGTCAAATGAAGTGGGTGGAAGGAAGTTGCTCACTTTTGATTTGGATCGTGGGTGAAGGAGGGTGGCCACCCAGTAACTGCTGTTCATTTTGATTGCCTTGATGCATGTGAATTATACTTTTTTTTTCAGTATGACCTATGCTATTGGTGTATTTTACAGTGACCTGAACACCAAACCAGCCAAAATGCCCTTACTGACCATCAGAATAAAAATCGGCGGAAAAAATTATTATGTCAAACAAGAGTTTTTTGAATAGGAGATTGAGTATCACTATCTTTTACTGCAGCATGACCACAAAAGCGGCAGAAAAGACCTTTCGGACACTCAATAAAATTAGCAAGAGTAAAAGAATATGTGAATTAAGCTTTTTTTCAATGTGACCTTTAATATTGGTATCTTTTACAGTGACCTGACCACAAAACCAGCAAAAATGCCCTTATTGACCATCAGATTACAATTCGCTGGAAGAAATGAATATTTCAAACAAGATTTTTCAGAATGGGACATTGGGTATCGCTGTCTTTTACAGCAGCATGACCCTAAAACCAGCCAAGATGCCCTTATGGACACTTATTTGCACGAAGAAATGCAGACGGTTGACAGGGAGGTCCAGATGACGCAGCAATGCTGACAGTCGGGCCGAAAACAAATGTGCGAATGCCGGAAGTGTGAGCTAAGACCTCGAGCCTTCCTCTGAAGACAGTCAAGAGCTAGTTAGCGCTTAAGAAATTTCTGCCTGTACGAGAGCGCTTGCCCCTCCATATGAAATTCGAAAAAGTCTGAGGTAGCAGCATTACATCCTTATGTTTAAGCAACAATGGAATATTTTGCAATGGATATTGTCACATAAACTCATCGTGAATCGGCTCAATTAGTTCAGGTTCCTTTCTGTGAGTGTGGACAAAGTGAGCTTCACTTGGAAACACTGGTTGACGCTCCAGATCCACCCAGGTGCCCTTTTCCTTGGCTTCCTTTTTCTTCCTCTCGTTTCCCTGGATGCGCTGGAAAAATCTCTCTCTGCTCTTTTGGTGGCGAATGTGCCCCACACAGACGTTGATTCTTGTGGCCTTTTACCTTGACACTGCTTACAATTTTTATGAAGAAATGAGTAATTGGAATAAGGTATTTTTCTACAAAACTTGTACTATTGGTGTCTTTTACAGTCTTCTAACCGAAAAATCAGCAAAATGACCTTGAATACAATTTGCATTGAGCATTTAAAAACATTTTTTTTCAAGAGGACCATTTCTTTTTCAAGAGGAATGTGAAGTAGACAGGCTAATAATCTGTGACCTCGGCAACTGGGGCAACAACATCATCAGAGATCCATGCATATTTCTTCTTGATAACAGTCAAATGATCCACATTCTCAGTGGAAAGCTGGATACGTTTGTCTGTTATCACTCATCCAGCTGTGCTGAAGGTCCACTTCAAGATGACGCTGGCTGCTGGGCAGGTGTTTACAGGTATTCTTAAATCCCTCTAATTTCCAACTGCCAACTAGGATTAGAAACAGAATTGTTTCTATTGACTATCTGTGAAATGTGGTCTTGTGGAAGAACTGTAACACTAAATCAACAGTGTTCTTCCTTCAGTCCCTGAAATTTACAACTGCAAAGTAGGACTAGCAATTGACTTTTTTCTACAGATTATCTAAGAACTGCGGTTTTTGAACAACTGACAACCGTAGTAGAAATAGACATTTTTTTTTTACGGAATACCTAATAAATGTGGACTTTTCCCACAACTGACAACCAGGAGTAAAAAAAAAAAAATTTTTCTATGAATTATCTAAGAACTGCAGTCTTTTCCGACAACTGACAATCACGGACAGAAATAGAATTTTTTTCTGCAGAATATGTAATAAATGTGATATTTTCCAACAACTGGCAATCAGGAGTACAAATATAATAATTTTCTAACAAGCAGGGGTAGAAATAGAAAAATTTTCTAAGGAAGACCTAATAAATGTGGTGTTTTCTGACAACCAGGAATACAAATAGAATAAACTCTATAGAACAGTGATTTCTTATGAGATGAATGTAGCTGTGTATGATGCAGAAGTTCACCCCACAACAAGGGCCCCCACCCCTCTTATGACACTGGCGGCAGGCAACGCAGAAATAAAATAAGGTGCTATCTCACAGTGGTTTGATATGAGAGATATGACTAATGCAGAAGTTCACCCAACAACAAAGGGCCCCCCCCTCTTATGACACTGGTGGCAGGAGATGCAGAAATAAAATACGGTGCTATCTCACAGTGATTTGAGATGAGAAATATGATGTGAAATATGACTGATAAATGCAGAAGTTCACCCCACAACAAAGGGACACCCTATACTAAGACACTGGTGGCAGGCAGCGCAGAAATAAAATACGGTACTATCTCACAGTGATTTGAGATGAGAAATATGTCTGATGCAGGAGCTCTCCCCCCCTCCACCCACAGGTGGGCAGTTCAGGGCACTGCAGCTGTTTCCAAATCTCTAACTAATACTAACTAGAATAATCTAATCTTGCTGTACCTTAAGCTAACTAATCTATCAAGGAGCCTTTTCAGTAGTAAAAACGCTGGCAAAGAGTGACTGCTAGCTTTGAAAACAGCTGAGCAGAGGGACAGCTATCCGTTCTGTTCACCGTGTGGAAATAATGGCGCCGAGTAGGAAGTGCAGTAACATAGATAAAACTAGGTCATGTGATTTTAGCAGCCAATGAGATCCCTACACAACCCACTGGTGACGTTCTTCACCCCCCTCTGTGCTCTGTGTTGATTGGCTGGCCAACAAAATTGCAGGAAGCGCCGAAAATAGCGCGATTTGAATCTCATCATCTAGAAACCACAATTAACATAATATGTCCGATTTCAACTTTTCTCGATTAAATCACTCAACACTACTCAGCATCATAGACTAGAAAACAGCTACATTTATGACCAATCCCCCCCCCTTCACACCGGTTCCATACACTTTACCCAAGATCCATACAAATCTCTCCCAACCACCAGGCACGCCATTGGTTGCCTCCACTGACTCATTACTCTCTCCTTTTTCTATAATCCTAGAAAAAATTCTCACCCCGCTTGTCAAGAATACCACCTCTTTTATACTTGACACTTCGGGCTTCTTGCGGAAAGTTAGAAGTCTTTCACCATTACCAACAGAAAGTATGCTGGTCACCTTTAACGTGTGTAGTTTCTATACGTCAGTTACACATGAGAAAGGCCTTCGAGCAGTACGCACGATACTTGACTCCCATAATTTTGATTACAACGCTAAAGCATTTTGCATTGATCTTTCATTAGTTTTGCAAAATAACTTCTTCCTATTTCAAGAAAATCTCCCTGCAAATATGAAGACAGCGATGGGGCAAAGTAGCGCCCCCCATACAAATAAAAATGTCAGTTTTTGGGGATGAAGAAAAATAAAATCATTGTTCAAAAACCATTGCCTTACATGGTACAGATACATCGATGATGTATTTTGCATATGGACAGGGCCCTTGGACAGCCTACTTTCATTTAATACCTTTCTCAACAACATATTTCCTGAACTTCAATTTACACTTCATCACCACTTTTCTCAGATCCAATTTTTGCATACACTTGTACAAAAGAACTCAGATGGCACAATACATTTCGATTTATACAGAAAACCAACGGATAGGAACAACCACCTCCTACACTTTTCCAGTAACCATCCGCTATCCAACAAAAAATCCCTACCTGTATCTCAATATAATGGTTACAGGTCGTCGATGATCCGAGCCTAAATTGCCTTATTTGGAGCCCCAGAGTTTGCAGAGAGGGGTTTTATCCACCTACATTTTCCTAAACCGGGAGGAGGGCCCTTGGTCCCCCAAAATACCAGTTCCAACTCTAGATCAGGTCCACGTATACCATTTATACAACAATTTCATCCACTCAGCTACAAGTTAATGAATATTGTGAGACGCCACGGGCCCACTAAATTCCTATCCGGGAAATTGAGAATTTTCCCCCACCTTCCCAAGGTTTTTTAAATGTCAGAAGAATTTATGGGATACTTTTGTCAAGGCCGATGTAGGTTCTGACAAAAGATCCCCTTTCCAACAAACTTTGTCCACTCCAAAAAAATTACACTTTTCCCTATTTACACTGCACGCATTGCTCTTCTGTTATCAAAGGTGAATACTTCACCCAACCTCGTACTCTCAAAAAATTCTGAATTAAAGGCCACTATTCATGTGATTCCAGTTTTGTGGTATACTTGTTAAAATGTCCCTGCTTTTGGCCCTTTGTTGTGAAACTCCCGAAGTTAAAGGGGGTTTTTCCACGTGTAAAGTTGATGGGGGTCCTCCAAAATGGGGATTTAATCCTTTTTTAAAAATTTTTGATTACAAAAATTGAAAACCGTGGGGCTACACATTTCTCATTTCCCCCTTAGTTTCCTGATGTTTACTTTAACACGACCAAAATGAAAAGGGGGGGTGATCTGGCCGGCTTCTGTTTGCAGTTCTTATCGATGGGGCACTGAAAGTGCAGTGTAAAGGTCTGCTGTAAAAAGAGAATATGTTGTAATGTTATTATTTAGTAAACTTTTAAACGCTTCCCCTCTTTCACCCCCCCCTCCCCTCCCCCCTGCAGCCCCTTTATGACTCAGCAGCTTTTTTAATTCTTCCTGACAATAAGAGGTAAGGAACCACTTTTGGAAAACCCCCTTTAAAAAATTGTTTATCACAACACAAATCGACCATCAGATGTCACAATAACCTTCTTCCCATCCCAGCACATTTTGAACAATTTCAAACACCAGATTTCTCAGTACCTCCACAAAGAGAGGTGGTAACCATATAGAACTCCTCAAAAAACGTGAAACCTTTTGGATTCACAAATTGTAAACACTTCGTCCCTTATGCCTCAATAGGGACTGTGATTAAAATGGCCTGAAAAACATCTTTCATCTATTATTTTTCCATTTTTTAAAATTGTTATCTACATGTTTAAACATTTTTTTTGCAGGCTGGCTGCCCTTATTTATAGTCATTTTAAAAATTTTTTGTAAACTGTTTTGAGCCTTACCGTGCATACTTATATATTAGTATATTACCAAAAAATATTATAAGCTTTTATATATATATATATGTTAGGTATCACAGTTATATTCACTATATTTTACTTTACAGACCAAATGATGTCTACTCAACATTGTTACTCACTTCTCCTCCCTTATGGAGCGCGTCTTGGACTTTCCAGACAGCTCCAGCGGCGCACCGTCGTACCCCTCTCCAGGTCCATTACTTTTTTTGCTCTATTATTTCATTTTTTTGCTCTATTATTGAAAGGGAACCTGTCACATAGATTACCCTCCTTGCTGAGGACAGCACAAGCTATAAAAGACATGCTGTTTCCGGGGCTTGTCCCTTTTTTCGTAAGATGCGTATTTTTTAAAGAGCAAAAAACCAAATCTTTTCAGAGGGTTTAGCCCGCCTACCGAAGCTAGCCCCCCCCACGCATTTATTCACATGTTTCTACCATTCAAATAATCCCAAACAAATCCAATGAAGGAATAGACAGCTCACCTCGCTCGGCGTGGAACAGCTTCACTTCCCACCTCTTACAGTACACAATCCTGGGCGGCACCCCTTAACTTTCAGTACAAACAAATTCACGGATCAGCACTTGAAGATGAAAAAGCAGATGCAGTCGGGACCTCCTTTTAAAATCTCAATGCATATCCTTTTATTGGGCAAATTTTTAAAAAATAAACACATAACCGCTGAAACACAAAAAACAAAGACACCAGGGCGGGATTAAAATAATAGAAACCAAACCCAACGCGTTTCAGGCACATACCCTTACCATGGACGTCATTTTCCCCCCCCTGATAGAGTTAAGTTTTGCCTAGGAAAAATAGTGAATAAGCCCATCTTACAAACAAAAAATTTTAAAAGAAAAAACAATTAACAAAGACAATTAACAGAATGAAAAAACACCTATAGACAAAACTCACTATCCCCGAAAAACCCAAGGGAAAGAACACCTGAACTAAAAACCAAACATTTAACACTTAACATTCCATTCTAATAATAATTTTGTATGTCCGCGGTGTTCATAACCATTGGAATACGTTTTCCAAATTAAAAAATCCACCAAGCCTCCTAGCTAATCATTTCTTATGCAATCCCCTCCTTTTGGTGAATTGGAACCTTTCAACCGAGACAAAAATAAACTAAGATCACCATCATGTTTCTGGGCAAACTGTTTAGAAACTGTGGAGCACTTAAATAACTCTGTTTTATGAGTATCCGATAAATACCTGTTTTCGGGTCAAAATGGATCAGAGTAAAACCCAAAAATTTTTTTCCCCCACAAGTGAACCCAAGATAAACTACAAATTTAGTGTTGCAATTTATAAAAGATTTAATTGGGGAAATCTTATTTTTACTAAAAAGTAAATGGGGGCAGTTTTCATAATATTTTAAGCATACATAGTTATGTCCACACCAAAAAAACCCAAAAAGTATTAAGCCAATTAGTTGACATTGGTATTAAAAAATAAACAAGCCGGGAGAAATGGAACCGTAGTGGACCCCCGTGTATAAAACGGATATATGTTGAATAATTTTTTCAAAAATGCTGTTTACATAAAGAATTGGCGGGGTGAGTTTTAACAATATTAACAATCTGATTGTACTGGCGACTATAATTAGTTGAAAATTTAATGATGTTTTTATTAGGGTTGGTGATTTTACGTTTTTTTAAAAATAAATCTGACCTTTCTATATTTTCAACTTTTTTGATAGCTCTATCTAAAATATCTGATGTATATCCTCTTTTTGTTAATCTATCTCTTAGATGATTCTGTTGCATAATAAATTCCTCCTTCTGAGATCAATTACGCTTAGTTCTTATTAACTCACCCACTGGAATGTTATGAATGATATGTGGAGGATGGCACGAAACAGCTCTTAAAATAGAATTCCTGTACATATTCTTACGGAATGGTTTCACCACTATCCTGGTATCACTATTGCCCACAAATGTTACATCCAGATAATCAATCGAATGTGATTTGTGCTCGTGGGTAAATTTTAAATCCATTGTTGCTATTGATATATTTCACAAAATCATTGACTGAATCAAACATCACAAGAGTTTGCGGAAAGATTAAACATAGAAAATCCAATAGTACCCATTTTCCATGCGCTCCCGAAGGTTCATAAAGGTTCCTTCCCTCCTCTTTCCGACGCATCGGCTCATTAAAACTTGCCAAGTTATTTAAGAGAACAAAAAATTTGGGTTCACACCTAGAATCTACTGCGGCCCAAACCGGGGGCCGGGTTGCTGTATGTTATGGACTATACCCTTTTTTCCCTCACCCCGGGGCCCTTTCTGGTCTTGCAACAATTTTTATCAAAATACAGTGAGTATTCTAAGGAAAAACAATATTTCATCCCATTGGCTACCGAATATTTGCTGTCACACAATTTCTTTATGTTTGATAGAACATATCAACAGGTCACGGGAGGCTCAATGGGGGTGCGGTTCTTACCATCACTAGCTAATATATATATATGGCGGCTTGGGAGGAGAAATTCCTCTTCAGGACGGATCATCCTGTCAAATGTATTCAATGGTATTCTAGATTAATTGATAATTTGATATTTTTGTGGGTTGGCGATGTTGATTCAGTCAATGATTTTGTGAAATATATCAATAGCAACAATATGGGTTTAAAATTTACCCACGAGCACAAATCACATTCGATTGATTATCTGGATGTAACATTTGTGGGCAATAGGAACCAGATAGGGGGAAACCCTTTCCCGTAAGAATATGAACGGGAACTATTTTAAGAGCTGATTCGTGCCATCCTCCACATATCATTCATAACATTCCAGTGGGTGAGTTAATAAGAACTAAGCGTAATTGTTCCCAGAAGGAGGAATTTATTATACAACAGAACCATCTAAAGATAATTAACCCCCTTAAGCCAAAAAGGGAAAATATTAATGCCAAAAATTTTTTTTTTTTAAAATCACCAAACCCAATAAAAACATCATTTCATTTCAACTAAATTTTTGTCCCAGTACAATCAATTGTTTAAAATTGTTAAAAATCACCTGCAATTTTTTATGTAAACCAGCATGTGAAGAAACTTTACAAAATAAATTCTTTTTTACCACAAGGGGTCCTACTATCGTTCCATATCTCCCCGGGTTGTTTATTTTAAAACCCAAAGTTCAAACTAATTGGCTAATACTATTGTTTTTTTGGGTGTGGGCAAACAATGTATGACATGTAAATATATTATGAAAACTGCCACCTTTACCTCTTTTAGTAACAATAAGAGTTTCCACATTAAATCTTTTATAAAATTGCAACCAAAATTGTATTTTCTTGTGATTCAAGAATGTAGGAACATATGTAGTTTACGGGTTCCACTTAAGACCCCAAAACGCGGAAATTGTCGTACCAAAACAGAAATATTTAAGTCCTGCAGTTTCTAAACAGTTTGCCCAGAAACATGATGGTGATCTTAGTTCATTTTTCTGTCATGGGCATAAAAAAAGGTTGCAATTCCCCAAAGAGAGGGGGCCCCTTGCATAAGAAATGATTAGCTAAGAGGCTTGTTCTATTTTTAATTTGCACAATTTTCCCCAAATGGTATGAACACACTCCAGCATGCAAAATTATTATTAAATGGAAAAGAAAGTGTTAAATTTTTGGGTTTTTTTTAGGTGTTATTTTCCCCTTTTTAAAGGGGAGAATGGGGGGTTAGCATATCAGTGTTTTAATCAACCTGTTAATCGCCTTTGTCAATTTTTTTTGTCTTTTTAAAAATGTTTTTTTGGGAAGAGACGCCCAAGTAAGGGTCAAAAGACCAAACGCACGGCCCCGTATTCCCCCAATAAAGCCCGCACTGTTCTCCCTTTAAACCATGGTTTCAGCGGATTATGCTGTTGATTTTAAAGATTTGCCGAATAAAGGACATGCATTGAGATTTTAAAAGGAGGTCCCGACTGCATCTGCTTTTTCATCTTCAAGCGCTGATCCGTGAATTTGTTTGTATTCAAAGTAATAGGTTAATCTGTTGTGAGGTGGGCGAGCCTAGCATCAGGTGGGCTGGGCATGAAAAACTGACTCTCTTCATGACTCTTTTCTGTCTGAAAACTTCAGATTTGAGCGTTCAATTCTCTAAAACTACAGCATCTTACAGAATAAGGGACACAGTGCTGGAAACAGCATGACTGTCACTAGCTTGTACTGTCCTCAGCAAGGGGAGCATAATCTATGTGACAGGTTCTCTTTAATTTATTTTGCCACCTTTATTCACTCTCCTTTTGGTGTGTTGTATTCTTTCCATGTTTCCTGGCTACCTATTTTCTTTTCCAGCTATACATTGCTAGTATTTACTCCCAAACTCCTTCTGGCTATATGCTGCCCCTACATCCTTGTAATTTACATAAACATATACCCTACATTATCCCCCATACTTCTTATACCATATATATTTTTTCACATCCTTTTACATCCAGTGTCATACCCCCCCTTCTTCTTTTGTTGCCATTTTATCACCTTATTTCTGTCATCTATATATATTCATTATTCCATACCTGTTCATTAATAGTTCTCCACCCTCATATAATTCATTAGAAATGTTCTTATAACAGTACTATACTCTATTACATTCATTCTCTTACTGTAACTTTCTTTTTTCATATTTTCTCATCTTCTCTTCTTTTCTCTCTTTTCTCTTTCTTCTCTTTTTTCCTATTACTTCATTTGGCTATTATTCTTTCCTTCTTTTTAGTTCATTTATCGCCTTCCTTTTCTCCATTTATTGTATGATACTCATATTATGTCTTGTATTTGCAGACGTTTCTGATGAAGGCCTGCTTGGCCAAAAACATTAAATTTTCGTCTGATATTTTCCATACACTCAACAGCTGTTGAAATTTTCTGGAGATCGATCTAGTCTATTTGCACAAATAAAATCTTTTGTCACATATATGCAAAAAATCCGTGGTGTGCTGTGGATTTTTGTAATTCTGTGATATACGGGACTGGTTATCCCCTCCATAAGCACCCCAGTATCATCCATACAAACCAGGTGTGTGGCATCTTTTCCAATCAATTTTACCTATCCATGTGATCCAGAGATTGTTTTCTCGTGACACATTGGGTGACATATATGATCTAATATTTACTATTTTGCCATAGGCAAACTTAAACTCTATCAGTTCTCAATCTATAGAGCACTAAAACTTAACTTTTTTATTATGTATACCACTAAACCTCTATACACACTATTTAAAAACCTGATTTCTAACTTCTCAATTTATCACTTTCTAATTATGAAGGAATAACTCCTTTTCTATTATCAAGTCTGGTGGAACACCACCTAATAGCAAGGAAACCTCATATGTACAGTGATTTACTAACTCCAGTAGGGGATCCCAAGCATCCTACTTGGGCAGTCATCCCTAATCCAATAGACATAAAACATATAAGGTTTTCTTGTCAGACCCTCTGCAGTGGGTGATGAGGTAAGAAATCACAATTTAAAATGTCATGCCTGACCTCCCCAGCATGTTTCACCAGCTAAACTGGCTTCATCAGGGGTTAGCGGTCCGGTCCCATGTGGTCTAAGCTCATTTCCTTTTATATCATGTTAGGTACCCACCCTATTCAGGTGCTCACCAATTAGCCACCAGAGAATTAACAAAACCCATTCCCCCTTTTCCTCTCCTGCATACATACTGATACTATGTGCTGCTGCTACTATGTTCCCATAAACAACATTCCTCAGACAAATTCACCATCTCCTTGCGCCCTAACTTACCATGCCGCCCGCGTACTGTACCAATGGACATTTCTACCCTAACTGTGATGGACTTCCATCCAATTTCTCTCATATTATTGCATCTGCGTGGCTCACCTAGAACTGACTAAGCAAAATAGGTGTTACATTTTACAGCACACTACTAACTTATTCACTTTCCACAAACCCTTTCTCCTCTGTCTAATAAGCATATTCATTGGGAATACATGCTCCATTATACTGTACACTGCTATCTTAGTCTCTTCCCATAAACCATTTCTCCTCTATATCTAATATACATATTCATTTTAATAAACTTACAAGCCTTATGGTTAGCTCGCCCCACCCACCCTGCAACTTCATCTCCCACCTTCCCCATTAAATGTTCTTTCTTACACGTCTCAGCTAGTTACCTCATTCACTACGTTACAATGGGAATATGCAGAAACGTCAGTCCATACATGCTCTATTGTATTTGCATACATTGTATTGTATATATTCTATTTGTAGTTAGCACAAAATCTACGCAGTGGGTAGAAGCAATAAATGTATACTGTACATAGATAGATGGTAATCTACTCCCGAACTGCGTCTCATCATCGCAACACAAGTATATATACCATGTGATTCAGTTGCTAACAAATTCTTCATGCAAGAAAAATAAATAAATTAATAAATACATATACATATATCCCAATTTGTTAAATAGAAACTGTGGACTCATATGATCAATACCTATCATCATTGAAAAAAACTAGAAAAGTGAGGGACAGGGTGGGGGCAGAGGGGGGGCAAGAGGGGATAGGGGAAGAGAGGAGAATAAAAAAACTCTGGTGCTCCTATAGTCATATATTCAACCATGCTTATACCACTGACCGTACTTAATCACATGTAGTATATTTCTTCAAAATTTATTATATAGGGAATCAGCAGGAATTAAATAAATGCTGAAAATGAAAAGCCTTCATATAGTCAAGCACTGCAGTCACGTGTGGCCTTTGATCACGGGTGGCCCTGCTCAGTGCCCGCTCTAAGTGTGTGAATTAATCCAGAATTCACAGTTATGTAGCTCCATGGAATTCCTTCTTCAAGACGACCCATTTTTGAACGAACCCTACTTTTTTTCTCATCCACATGGTATGCTTCTACCTTTGATCCACTACTGCTCCATCCTCCATCTGATGTATGCTTCTACCTTTGATCCACTACTGCTCCCATCCTCCATTTGATGTATACTTCTACCTTTGATCCACTACTGCTCCCATCCTCCATTTGATGTATGCTTCTACGTTTGATCCACTACTGCTCCCATCCTACATTTGATGTATGCTTCTACCTTTGATCCACTACTGCTCCCATTCTCCATTTGATGTATGCTTCTACCTTTGATCCACTACTGCTCCCATCCTCCATTTGATGTATACTTCTCCATTTGATGTGTATCTGTAGTATAGTCATAACTTGCTATCACAATTGCAATCTTCTCTACCCCAATTCCCTGCTGTGTGCATGGGTCCAATTCACCTTGTAATCTCGTTTCCTATTCTCCCCCCACTCTGCTAATTAACTTGCTCGACCCCTCCCATTTCTTGTTCACATCTGATACTCTGCTTAGAATGGTAGTTACTATATAGACAAGCACTGCAGTCACGTGTGGCCTTTGGTCACGGGTGGCCCTGCTCAAAGTGCCCGCTCTAAGTGTGTGAATTAATCCAGAATTGAACCAGGATTGCACAAGGATTGCGAGGTAACAGCTACTTCATCTTTTCCATTTACAACTTTCTAAACTGTCTGGCACTATGCTTTTCCTTCCCACCATTATCTCTATCTCCACTTTCCTTGCACTAACTGCATATCCCCAAACACCCTCGCTGGGCAATGAGCTCTACATCTCTCCATGCATTCTACCCTCTCACCTGTCTGCTGCCACCAACCTCTTCCCCACTGTTAATGCCCTCCGCACCAAACAAACCCGGCTTAACCATTGTCTTTCCTACTCCCACCTGCTCACCCTCTCTCTACTGCTCCGGGCTGCGGGGGAAAATATCCCAAACCCGGGGGGCCCCCCCCCCAGAAATTTTTCCCCCACCTTTGCTCCCCCTCTTTTTAACCGATGCACCACTACTAATTCTTTTTTAAACCCCCTTTAAACCCGAAGAAACCCCCTTTTTCCCCCTGCCCCCCCTACCCCCACTCCTTGGGGCTCTCGGGAAAATTCACGGGCCCCTTTATGTAATAAATTTTTCCTAATACATGACTTATTTATCTCAAAAAAATGAAACTTTTCCCTTTGGGTTTTACCGAAAAAAGGGGCGGACCCCCTCTGACACAGCCCCCCTGCTTGCTCTCTCCAACTTACCCATCCCCCTTTCGCCCCGGTAACAACCCATGGGCGGGGGTGTTGCCTCCTCCGTCAACATCTTGTTCCTCTTTTCCCCTCTTCACCTCTGCCTTCCCTCACACCCCCTCCTTTGAGGTGCACTCTGTCCGCATTTTTTTTTTTGTTTTTTTTTTCCCCCCCCACCCCTTCCCCAACCTTCAAGTGCCCTGTTGTCAAACCGACCACCGGGCCCGGGTCAACCGCCTTTTCCTTGACCACTTTGCCCCCTGGCTTGCCCATTTTCTTTCCACCAGCCATTCCCCACTATTATCATGGGAGACTTCAATACCCCAAATTTGGGACACCCCCCACCCCGCTTCCAACAAACACCTTTCACTCGTTCTTCCTTTTGGGATCTCTCCCAGGGGGACCTCTACCACTCAAAAAGGGAAGGACCACACGGACCTCACCCACCTGCCTCTGCCCCCTATCGGACTTCTCAAAACCCCCTCCACCCCAAATCTGACCACAATCTGCTCACCCTTCCCAAACCAAAACCCCAACATCACCGGCCCCTTTCCTGCCCACACAAGGGGCCCCCCCGGCGGGGAAAACTTCAAAACCTCAACCCCCCACACTCCCTCTGTTCTTTTTACCCCTTTTTCAAACCTTTAACCTCATTTAATGACCCGACCCCAGCCCACCATTTTCCCTAAAAAACCAAACAAAAATAAACCACCATCCTTGCCCCTCATCCCCTCCCCCCTCACACACAACAAAACCCCCAAAAATTTCAACAGAAAAACCCCTTTGGCACCACATTTCCACTAAACAGCGAGGCGATTTCCCCAGAATTCAAACGCCGCTGGAAAAAACCGCCCCCACCGACATTTTTGCCTCATAAAAACAAAAAACTACATCCATTTAAATCTGCACTCACCCAAAGCCAAACGGGATTACTTCTCCAATCCAACCCTCTCTGTCTCAAAACCCCCAAACAACTATTAAAACCCCTTTTTTTCCCTCCCCTCCTCCGCCCACCACCCACCCTTCCACCCTCTTCCTTTCACAGAGGACTTTGCCATTCCCCTTCCTACAAAAGGGATCAATTTTAACCGAAAACTTAAAACCCCCCAGCCCCCCAGCGCCTTCCTCAAATCGGGCACAATGCCCCTTCCCCCTTAACTTTTTTTTCCCCATTTTTGGACACATGAAAAACTTTCCTCTCTACTGTAAAAACCAAAAACCTCACCCCCTTTGGTAACCCTGACCCCCTGCCATCAAAATTTTAACCCAGACCTAGTGCTGCTTTCAACCCAACCCTTTCCCCCATCTTTTCAACTTATCGCTCACCCTGGGGCATCTTCCCTTCCCCCTTTTTAAAACATGCTCCCGCCCACTCCCCACCCCTTAAAAAACCACCCCCCTTAAACCCCCCCTCCCCTTCCAACTATCGCCCCATCTCACGTTTCCCTTTTTGCCTCCAAACTCCTCGAGCAGAATTTCAAATTTCAACTGCCCCTCCCACCTCCCCCTCCAACTCCTTCTTGACCCACTACAATCTGGTTTCCCGCCCCAACCACTCTACCAAAACCCGGCGCCCTAACCAAGGTCACCAATGACCTAGAAACCCGGCCAAAGCCTCACGCCATACTCTGCCCCAACCTTCAAAACCCTTGTCCTCTGCCTTTGACACTGTCGACCACTCCCCCGCAAACACCACCTCTCCCCCTCCCCCCCTTTAAAACAGACGGGGCTTTTTTCCCCCTGGATCTCCTCGTCCCTTTCTGATCGGACTTCAGCGTCCTCATTCTCCCCAACCCCCCCCCCCTCCCCGGCCTCTCTGGTTGGTGCCCCCCGGGGGGCAGTCCGGGTTTTACTTTTTTCTATCTAACACATTGGTTTTGGGTCAACTCATAGCTTCACAGGCTTTCTTTTACCACCGTATGCGATGACCCCCAGCTTTATATCTCGGGGGCCCGATGTCACCTCTTTTTCCCTTTTCCCGGATCCCGACTTTTTTAAACGTCCATTTTCCCCTTTTTTTCCCCTTTCCCTTCTCCAAAACTAAATGTGGAGAAAACAAAAATTCATCATCTTTCCCCCGTCCCCTTTTCCCCATCCCCCCCCCTTAAACTATCTATCACTGAAAATGGCGGGTACACCTCACCTGTTCCGAAACCCGCTCCCTTTGGGGGTAACCCTCGACCCCCCCCCCCCCCCGGCCTTTTCCTTTCAAACCAAACAAAACCAAACCCTCACCTCGGGCCTGCCCGCTTCCCCCTTTGAAATATATCTCTCGGAAAGCCGTTCGTTCCTCAACTTCGACACCAAAAAAAAATGCTGGGCCTTTTCCCCTTGTAAATCCCCGCCTTGACTACGGGAAAACACCCCTTCCTCTGTGGCCCCCTTTCGGGCACTCTGCTCCCCTTTTAAAACCAAACCCTCAACTCTACTGCCGTCTTACCCCACCCTTTTCCTCCTACTCCTCTGCCTCCCCCTCTTTTAAAAACCCCTTTAAAATTTGGTTTACCAATAGCTCACGAATTCATTTCAATTTTGTTTTCCCAAAACCAAACAAGGCCCCTCCAAAAACTCCCCCCTCCATACATCTCTCCCCAAATCTCCAGAATCTCCCCTCACGCAATTTTCCGCTCCTCACGGGACCTTTTTCTCTGTTCCCTCTTATCACCCTCCCATAACCCTCCAAAGATTTTCTCCCCGCGTTTTCCCCACACCTGGAATCAAGGCCCCAACAAAACAGACTCTCTGCCACTGTCACCAGCTTTCAAAAGCATACCTGAAAAAAACCATTTCTTCAGATTGCCTATAAAACCTACTATACCCTGCTGCTCTGTACTACCCCACAAACATGTCTGCCCCTTCTCCTGTCTCTTCCCTGCCTCCTTGTAGATTGTAT
Organism: Phyllomedusa bahiana; assembly: GCA_025379985.1. Classification (NCBI taxonomy): domain Eukaryota; kingdom Metazoa; phylum Chordata; class Amphibia; order Anura; family Hylidae; genus Phyllomedusa; species Phyllomedusa bahiana. The sequence goes on along the minus strand of JAODAL010022262.1, from coordinate 47,669 downwards.
GCCTTCGGCGTGGCATGGTCCTCTTCCCTCTGTACCAGTTATACATTCATTCATTGTCATTATTTTACACACTTGACATATCATGTATGTGGACCCCCCTCGAATGTACTGTTCAGCGCCATGGAATCAATGGCGCTTTGAAATAAATGTTAATAATAATAATAATAATAGGCCTTTAGGGCTCAATGTATTGAGTCTATATATCCATCTTGCCTCTTTGTGCAACAAAACTACATCCAGATCGCCCTTTTTTTCCCCCTAGCTTTTTCACACAGATGCCCCAATATTTTAGCACCTCTATTTCACCAGTATGTATAGACATGGGCGAATTTCTCAAAAATTCGATTCGGTGACTTAGCCGAATTTTCCGACAAAATTTGTTTCGGTCCAAATTACTTTGGGATGAGTCGCGTTAAACAGCTATTTCCAGGCTTGAACAGAGCCAGAAGGGTGTTGTAGTAGAACGTTGTGCCATGCTTTAAATATGCAGAGGGAGCTTGGTTTTTCGTCTTCATTCAATGTTGTGTTTTTATATGACACGCAGATGACTGCCGCCGCTCCTTAGAATAGCTTCACTATAAAATTCGGTGGGCACTTAAGGTGGGTCAAAACTGACCAAAAAACTGAAGGGGGAATGTAGCCTGATAAAAGTCGTGGCAGCTGTCAGCTGGAAAAAAAACAATGCTGAGGCTCAAGTGGCAACTCAGTGACAGAGTGTGGAGGGTGATGCGGCAGCCACAGCAGCATGAGTCAGAGTTGGCACAATAAAATCTGGAGGTGGCAAAACAAAAAACAGGAATAGGCCAACAGAGTGCACAACAATGACAGAGAGTGAGGTCATGGGAGCAGTAGCATTAGGTCAGAGAGTTGGACAATGACACAGATGTGATGGGCAACGGCACCAGCAGCAGCAGCATGAGGTCATAGTGTGGCACAATGGACAGAATGTGGAGGTGGTGGCGATACCAGTCCCTGGTAAAGATGGTGGTAGGCAGGATAGAGAGGAACTGTCAGCAGATCTGTGGGCATCAGGCGGGTGGCGGCGGCAGCATCAGAATAGTGGGCTGAGGCAGGTAGTTTGAACCCAGACTCATTTCTCCAAAGATTTGGGTGAGGCGTCGTGGCTGATGTAATCTGATGCCTCAAGGCATTGGTGTGTGGAAATCCTGGCAGAATCCACGCTGATTCATCTTGAACAAAAGGGTCAGTCGTTTCCACATTTCCCGTGGACAAGCGGGTTCTCTTGGGGTAATGATGGCCCCCGCCGCACTGAAACACCCGCTCTGATGCCACATACTGGCCGGGCAAAGTCAGCTTCTCCACTGCAAACTCGGCAAGTTGCGGCCACACATCCAGTTTGGCTGCCCAGTAGTCCAGCGGATCTTCTAACTGGGGTCGGCAGAGTGCCTGTCCCAATTAGGCCACCACCGTTGGTTCAGGGTCTTGTCCTGGTCTGCTGCTTGCTGCTGGCTACTGCCTCCTCACTTGGCGGGGGTGAAGGGAAGTTGCTCATCAGTGACTCCAGGGACTGTAGGTTGCTGTGATGGATCTGGTACTGCTACATACCCCCCCACCTTCCACAGCAGCTGCGGCTGTTTAGTAGTACTGGTGAGCGCTGAAGAACCCCAGTCAGACCTGTCAGAGGAGGGAAGATGCTGCACAATAGGCAGCGGGCCCTACTGGACGATGGAGGATTTCCCTATCGTATTTGAGGTTTGTCTCCCTCTCAGCAGCTGGAAAAAAGGCTTCCATTTTGGGACCTGGTAGCGTGGGGGTCCAATTAGGATGGAGACCCAGAAGTCATCCTCTGTCGGTTGGTGACTAGTCGGCTGTCGCTAGCTCCAGGCAAATCAGCATGCTGCGGGCATCCTGCACAAGTGACTACGAGGGCTCCCTGCCTCCATCTCCACTGTTATACTGCACGGTGCTTGCGGGTCATCTGCCTCATCTTCCTCAATCTCCATCTACACCTCCTCCAGCTGACTCCTGCTCCTCCCATTTTTTTCATCACCTGGGTGAAAATCCACTAATTTCAATCCCCCAAAGGGGGGGTAACCAATGCTTCTGCTTCAATGTCCTCCTCCTCCATTTAGGTCCCCACGGACTCAATGTGGCCGCTGGAGGTATGGCCCGCGAGAGTAGTCGCCACATCTCCAGTCCCTGCCCAGGACGATTTTTCAGCATTCTGTTCCAGGACATGAAAGCTGTGGAAAAATGACGTTATTATCCCGTAGTCCTGGCGAGGGACTGACTAAATAACGTGGCTTCTCGAATGGCCTCAACAAACGGCAGGTGTCACGCATATGGCTGCCACTGGCTGACATCAAAGATACACAGGGGAGTATCCTGTCCACCTGGATCATCAAAAAAATCGTTAATGCCTTTTTCTGTTCTTACAGTCGGTCCAAAATGTGAGGCTGGAATTCAACAGGTGGAAACACATTCTGCATATCAGAGTGTGTTGGGGGAGGGCCGTTCTGCCGCGAAACTCGAGGAGGGTGTTCCTGGTTTGTAGGAATGGATGAGGTGCATGCACAGATTCCTGGCTTTTCAGAATCTTCTGAAGATGGTGTTGAAGGACTTCAGGAACCTTTTCACAACCAAAATTGAACCGTGCGCCATGCAGGGCGCAGGGACCATCCCTCCTCGGTGCAGCGCAGACACCATGTTCTCCCATTGTTCCGTCACCATGGTTCCGATTGCAGTTGGCGCAGAGTAAAGCCACACATCGATTTCTTGCGCATGAGCAGAGCAGTTCCCTCCCCTTTGTGACTTCGTTTCGCCGAGGCAAGCCAGGTGTAGAAACTGCAGACACGCTGTGCCCTACAAATGTGTATGTTGGAGGCCAGTACTTGTGGAGCTGAGATTGGTGGTGGTGGTGGAGGAGGAGGCGGACATTGGCGCGGAGCCGCAGTTGCAGGAAGCACCAATCACACAGTGGGCCGTAATGGTATGTCCTGGCCCTGACCGTAGTTACAGCTCAGACGTCCGCACTGCGTGCACCTTGGAACAACCGATAAGTTTCAAGGACTGTCCCACCTTCTTTTTCTACATATTTATGAAGTGCTGGTACTGTACTGCCTTTTGAAAAGGAAATTACGGTTGGAACTCTCCATCCTCGGCTCGGCAAAGCCATTAGTTCTCCTGAACGGTGTGCAGATTCCACCATTTGGAATGGAGGGACTGCAGTTTACCAACAACTTGGACAGGAGCATGGTCAGCCTCTGCACCTTAGGAATGGTTGGACACCATACTGTTGTCTCTTTGCAATCGCTCGTGAACGAATGCTGGCGCTGAGTAGCGAGGTGGCAGAAGCATCTTGGTCCGGGAGATGATGTCAATAGAGAACAGCTCCCATCTGCAGAGGTGGTTGGAGCCCTGACTGCTGCGAATGGAATGCGTGCCCATGGGCGTGCTGAGCTGTTGCTGAGGTGGCAGATGGACCACCCACATCTGAGACACGTTTCTCCCAAGGCCAACCGGATAGTGACAATGCATGTGTTGACGGAAGGGCCGTGTGGTGCCAACGTTAGCTCCCTGGACGCTTCACTTTTGCCTACAGATTCTACAGATACCCAATTGGGTACTCCGGTGTCTTAGCAAAGAACTGCACACGACGAGTATCTGATTTTACCGCCAAACGCTCCGGCTCCGAGTGACTACTACCGCCGATGCCTCGTCTTGAGCCCCTGTGCCGCTACTTTCTTGGACTGGGACGTAAGCGGGTTTTTTACTCCGTGGCCGCTTGGCTCCCAACTCTCACTGCTGTACCCTGCGATCTGGCACACAACCCACATGGGCTGGCTGCGCTGCTGCCTGATGCGCAAGCTGGACGACCTCTTCTCCTACGATGATGAAGCCCTTGCTCACCCGGCTCCCAAGTGCTGTCGGGATACTTCATTCATTATTTGTGTTTCATTGTCCACTGCTTTCCCTCATCCACCAGTCTTGGTTTGACAGAGCTGACCTCTTCAAAAATAATTGAACTCCCATACCACTCTCCACATCTATACTTTGCTGACTGCCCTCCTTAAATTGTTCATCCTAGTTATATAGTGGCGCTGAGCCCAGACCACTTGTAGATCTCTGGCTGAGGGAACTGGATGGGACAGAGGCGGAGGTTGAGGATTGTGAGCGGCCGCTACCCGCATCCAGGGCTATGCCAATAAGGGTTGTGTCTGATGTTCCCACCGACGCTTGGCTGGGGGTGTTGTCACGATGTCCTGGGTGTAAGTGCCCATGAACCCTAGTCAACCAATCAAGAAACCCTTGGGGTGCTGGTCGGCACACGGCCGTTAGATGACAGCGCGTTGTGGCCCTCACCGAGTGACCCCTGCTGCGACGTCCCCTTGCTGTGCTGCGACCTGGGCTGCTCCAGGATGTTTGTACCACTGCCCCTCGCAGGTGATGAGCCTCGCCCCCTCTCTGTCTGACATACTGTTTGTTCTAAAATGTACTAGACACTGTTTGTTGTTAGTTTTCTGGTTATGATATTTAAATAACCCTGTTTTTGTACCCCTAAATGAACCATTACATGCTTTTGGGTAACCACTGGGTTTTATTTGCAGCCTCACACATATGGCCTGGAAAAAAATTTACTTGTATTGGTCGTTTAAAAACTCTGTGTATTTTTACTGATTATAAAAAGCACAAGGCTTAACTTAACCTTCGGATATGGAATTATGCTACAGGCCAAAATTGCTTCTTCGGCGGGTGAAAATGAACGTTAATTTAAGTGACCACAACAGCAAAACAACGCTTAATTAACACCCAGGATATAAATTGCGCAAAAGAAATGAGCAACCCAAAAATGAAATGGGTATTTGGAATGTAAAAAACTCTGTTTCTTTAAGAATACAACAGCGAACAGGCTTAGATCCCCCTTGGATATCATGTGCTAAGGAAAAAATAAGCAGATAGCATTAAATGTTTATGCAGCTGCATTGGACGCACACTGGACTTCAGTTCCAATACCCACAAAATCAGAATTAGAACGTAAGAGAAGCAGTCTCGGGAGACAAGCTGTGACACCCCCCAAAAATCGCTGTATAAAAATGAGTTCTTTAGTATCATCTATCATAAGCAGCCGCGGCAGCAACTTCCCTAATCAGTACAGTGAGAGCGGTCTGAGCTCCCAGCGTCACGCCCGGAATTATATAGTGCGGTGACGTCACAGAAACCCGTCGGTATCTGATTGGCTTCATCTCTGCACATGTCATGCACGCTATGCCCTTATTCCTCCCAGAGTTCTTTGTCCCATGTAACGCCATGTGCTCGCAGCCATTTTATCAATCAAAAACACACTTCGTTCCCACGAATTACCCCAAACTTCGACTTCGTTCAGAACCGAAGTTTTCCTGAAATTTCAACCGAATTCCACTTCGTTAGAATCAATTCGCCCATCTCTAATTATGTACTTCCAAAATGTGTCTCGCTAGGGGAGTGTCACCTTTTTCACCTACTGGTTGAATATATGACTATAGGAGCACCAGAGTTCACATATGTTTTTTTTTTTTTTTCTCCTCTCTTCCCCTATCCCCCTCTCTGCCCCTCTCTGCCCCACCTTGTCCCTCACTTTCCTAGTGTTTTGCAATGATGATAGGTATTGATCATATGAGTCCACAGTTTCTATTTAACAAATTGGGATATATGTATATGTACCGTATATACTCGAGTATAAGCCGAGTTTTTCAGCCCAAAATATGAGCTGAAAAACTCTACCTCGGCTTATACTCGAGTCACTGTCAGCGCTCGGGCGCTGCGATAGCCCAAGTGCTGACGGGGACGCTTCAGTTATATGCGACTCCTCAGGGAGCGCATATAACTGAATGCCGAGTGAGCGCACAGTGTCCGGGCGCTGCGCTGGCCCGGGCACTGTCCGCGATCCCTTCACCTATATGCGACTCCTTCGGAGCGCATGCAGGAGAAGGGATACCACTGCGGGGCACAGAGCGGCCCTATACCTGCCTACAGCTGCTTATACCTGCCTACAGCTGGCCCTATCCCTGCCTACAGCTGGCCCTATCCCTGCCTACAGCTGGCCCTATCCCTGCCTACAGCTGGCCCTATCCCTGCCTACAGCTGGCCCTATCCCTGCCTACAGCTGGCCCTATACCTGCCCTATACCTGCCTACAGCTGCCTATACCTGCCTACAGCTGCCTATACCTGCCTACAGCCGGCCCTATACCTGCCTACAACCTGCCCTATCCCTGCCTACAGCCTGCCCTATACCTGCCTACAGCCTGCCCTATACCTGCCTATACCCTGCCTACAGCCTGCCCTATACCTGCCTACAGCTGCCTATACCTGCCTACAGCTGGCCCTATACCTGCCTACAGCTGGCAACCTCCCTATACCTGCCTATACTGCCTATAGCTGCCTAAGCTGCTATACCTGCCTACAGACGGCCTATACCTGCCTACAGCCTGCCTATACTCCACAGCCTGCCTATACCTGCCTAAGCTGCCTATACCTGCCTACAGCCTGCCCTATACATGCTGCCTATAGCCTGCCCTATACCTGCCTACAGCCTGCCCTATACCTGCCTATGGGGCCATATACCTGCCTATTACCTGCCTATGGGGCCATATACCTGCCTATTACCTGTATATGGGGCCAAATACCTGCCTATAATCTGCTTATGGGGGACATATAACTGCCTGTTACATGCCTATGGGGCCATATACCTGCATATACCTGCATATAGGGCCATATATCCGCCTATAATTGCCTATGGGGGACATTAAACTGCCTATGTAATTTTATTGGTATCCATTTTTATTTTTAAAATTTACCAGTTGCCGCTGCATTTTCTACCCTAGGCTTATACTCGAGTCAATAAGTTTTCCCCTTTTTGGGGCACAAGTAGGTGCCTCGGCTTATACTCGGGTCGGCTTATACTCGAGTATATATGGTATTTATTAATTTATTTATTTTTCTTGCATGAAGAATTTGTTAGCAACTGAATCATATGGTATATACACTTACGTTGCTATGATGAGACACAGTTCGGGAGTAGATTACCATCTATGTATACATTTATTGCTTCTACCTACTGCGTAGATTTTGTGCTAACTACAAATAGAATATATACAATACAGTGTATGCAAATATAATAGAGCATGTATGGACTGACATTTCTGCATATTCCCATTGTAACGTAGTGAATGAGGTAACTAGCTGAGACCTGTAAGAAAGAACATTTAATGGGGAAGGTGGGAGGTGAAGTTGCAAGAGGGGGCCCGGGCTAACCATAAGGCTTGTAAGTTTATTAAAAAGAATATGTATATTAGATATAGAGGAGAAATTGTTTATGGGAAAAGACTAAGGGCGACATGTATGAATCTCGTCGGGTCGGAGCGCACCGTTTCGCCCGATATCTAGTGAAAGCTGCGCCTGATTTATGTCGGGGTCGGGGCGCGCTCATACATACCATGAAAAGTCCGCCGCGCCTCGCCAGTGTTTGAGGCGCAGTGCGGGATTTCAGCGCAGTGCGGGGCTGCGTCTGAGATTCGGCGTCGGAGGTAGTGCGATCATACATGCCGTGAAAAGTCCGCCGCGCCTCGCCAGTGTGTGGGGCGCAGTGTGGGGACATGGGCGCAATTCGGCGCTGCGCCTAAGATTCGCCGTCCGAGGAGGTGCGCTCATACATGCGGGGAAAAGTTCCCGGCGCCTCGCCAGTGTGTGGGGTGCAGTGCGGGCCTGAGGCGCCGTGCGGGACTGCGCTGAAAATTTATTCCTATTTGGGACCGGCTGGAAAACCGCGAGAAATAATTAAAGATGTACTTCCGGAGTATGAATAAAAAAATCGCCTTTATAAAGGCGGAAAACATTCTCAGAAAAGAGCTCAAACCTCAAAAATAAAAAATACATAAAAGAAAACACTTTCCAAAAATCTAGAACGGTGCAATATCCAGAATTAGGATATAGGAAATTGCCGGGAAATACAGTAATTCAAATTCTGAAAGCTATTCTCATTGGTCGGCAGAAACCGGCTAATCAGAATAGTAGCGACCGTGAAACATTAAAACCTATGGAGAAATATTGACCAATCAGAATAAAAGGCGGGATAGTTCAAAATACAGTAAAAATGCAGAAAAGAGCGGATTGGCTGAGCTAGCGGGGGCTTGGCTATCTCGGCCAATCAGAATAGGAGCATTAGGGACCCATTATAGCCTATGGAGAAGTTTGAACCAATCAAAATCAAAGGCGGGATAGTTCAAAATACAGTAAAAAATGCAGAAAAGAGCTGATTGGTTAAGCTAGCGGGGGCTTGGCTAGCTCAGCCAATCAGATCGTGAGCTACTTTTCCCATTGTAGTCTATGGAGAGATCGGCGCAATGGGGGTAAAGAAAAAAAAATGTTAATTCAATAAAATCATGCTTATTTCTTTATTTTCGTTACACCCATATTATTGATCCTTGGCTAATGAAAATAAAGAAATAAAAATGATTTTATTGAATTAATATTTTTTTTTCTTTACCCCCATATTATTGATCATTTTATATACACATCGGTACAACTTTTGTAGTCTTATCATTTGATTTCGGCCATGTACAGTTTTATTTCAGATTGCATTAGAAAACCCATAGGAGCGTTGCTCGCTCTCCCATTGGTCCAAATAACCGCGGCTCTTTTAACTTAGCCAATCACAGAGCTCGCTCTGAATTTCTTTTCCCCATAGAACTCTATGAGAAAGTAGCTCGCACTCTGATTGGCTAAGCTGGACGAGCCTCCGCCGCTTCAACCAATCAGCTCTTTTCTGCCATTTTACTGTATTTTGAACTGTCCCACCAAAACTTCTCCATAGGATATAATGGGTCTTTATCGCTCCTATTCTAATTGGTCAATACTCCTTCATAGTTTAGAATGGGCCACTGACGCTACTATTCTGATTGGTCAATAGTTCTCCATAGGTTTTAATGGGACACTGTCGCTCCTATTCTGATTGGCTGGTTTATGCCGACCAATGAGAAGAGCTTAAACAATTTGAATTACTGTATTTCCCGGCAATTCTCTCTATTGCAATTCCTTATGTAGCGCCGGTCTCGGCGACAAACGCGTTGTTAGGGATTTAACTGCTTTATTTTTAGAGAAGGTTTCAGCTCTTTTTCAGATAATATTTTACACTTAATAAAAATGATTGTTTTATTCATACTCCATGCCGCACGGCGCTGAGCGCCGAGATTGCATTGCGCCCATCTCTCCATAGACTACAATGGGACAAGTAGCTCACGCTCTGATTGGCCGAGATAGCCAAGCCCCCACTAGCTCACCCAATCATCTCTATTATGCATTTTTACTGTATTTTGAACTGTCCTGCCTTTGATTTTGATTGGTCAAAACTTCTCCATAGGATATAATGGGTCTTTGTCGCTCCTATTCTGATTGGTCAATACTTCTCCATAGCTTAGAATGGGCCGCTGTCGCTCCTATTCTGATTGGCTGGCTTATGCCGACCAATGAGAAGAGCTTATACAATTTGAATTACTGTATTTCCCGGCAATTCTCTATAACCCAATTCCTTATGTTGCGCTGGTCTCGGCGACAAATGCGTTGTTCGGGATTTTATTAATGTATGTTTATAGAAGGTTTCAGCTCTTTTTCAGAGAATATTTTACACTTAATAAAAATGATTTTTTTTATCATACTCCATGCCTCACGGCGCTGAGAGCCGAGATTGCATTGCGCCGATCTCTCCATAGACCTCAATTGGAGAAGTAGCTCGCGCTCTGATTGGCTGGGATAGCCAAGCCCCCGCTAGCTCAACCATCAGCTCTATTCTGCATTTTTACAGTGTTTTTAACTGTCCCGCCTTTGAATTTGATTGGTCAATAGTTCTCCATAGGTTTTAATGGGTCTCCTATTCTGATTGGCTGAGCTAGCCAAGCCCCCGCTAGCTTAACCAATCAGCTCTTTTCTGCCTTTACTGTTTTTTGAACTGTCCCACCTTTGATTATGATTGGTTCAAACTTCTCCATAGGCTATAATGGGTCCCTGTCGCTCCTATTCTGATTGGCCGAGATAGCCAAGCCCCCGCTAGCTCAGCCAATCAGGTCTTTTCTGCATTTTTACTGTATTTTGAACTGTCCCGCCTTTGATTCTGATTGGTCAATACTACTTCATAGGTTTTAATGGTTCACTGTCACTCCTATTCTGATTGGCCGGTTTCTGCCGACCAATGAGAATAGCTTTCAGAATTTGAATTACTGTATTTCTCGGCAATTTCCACTGTCCTAATTGTTCATATTGCGCCGTTCTAGATTTTTGGAAAGTGATTTTTTTTATTTTTTTTTTATTTTTGAGGTTGAGCTCTTTTTCTGACAATGTTTTCCGCCTTTCTGAAGGCGATTTTTTCGGAATCATACTCCATGCTGCACGGAGTTGAGCGCCGAGATTTTTGATACGATCTTCTATGTTTCCTCGCATGTTCCGTTCTCGCTTCACTTCGCCTCCGCCGGAGCATTTAGACCAAAACAAACCAGGTCTGACTGTCGGAGCTGCCAAGCGCTGCATTGCGCCGCACTTTGCCGACTCGTGATCGTACATGCCTCGGAGTTTCCGAGTGCGCCGCGTCCCGCCCCGGAACGCCTACAGCGCGCCGACACCGCGCCCATTGCCCGCCCCTTCATGTGAGGCGCAGCCGAAAGTGGCGAACGCTGCGCCTAACACCGCATCCCTGTGTCCGACAGCGGATTCGGGCCGGTGAGGCGCAGAATACGTCTGAAATCGGGCGAAAAGCCTGATCATACATGTCGCCCTAAGATAGCAGTGTACAGTATAATGGAGCATGTATTCCCAATGAATATGCATATTAGACATAGAGGAGAAAGGGTTTGTGGGAAGTGAATAAGTTAATAGTGTGCTGTAAAATGTAACACCTATTTTGCTTAGTCCGTTCTAGGTGATCCACGCAGATGCAATAATATGAGAGAAATTGGACGGAAGTCCATCACAGTTAGGGCAGAAATGTCCATTGGTACAGTACGCGGGCGCGGTCGGCATGGTAAGATAGCGCACAAGCCTGCTATGGAGATAGTGAATTTGTCTGAGGAATGTTGTTTATAAGAACATAGTAGCAGCAGCACATAGTATCAGTATGCATGGGAAAAGGGGGAATGGGTTTTGTTGATTCTCTGGTGGCTAATTGGTGAGCACCTGAATAGGGTGTGTACCTAACATGATATAAAAGGAAATGAGCTTAGACCACATGGGACCGGACCTCTAACCCCTGATGAAGCCAGTTTAGCTGGTGAAACATGTTGGGGAGGTCAGGCATGACATTTTAAATTGTGATTTCTCACCTCTTCACCCACTGCAGAGGGTCTGACAAGGAAACCAATATGTTTTATGTCTATTGGATTAGGGATGACTGCCCAAGTAGGATGGATCCCCTACTGGAGTTAGTAAATCACTGTACATATGAGATTTCCTTGCTAATAGGTGGTGTTCCACCAGACTTAATAATAGAAAAGGAGTTATTCCTTCATAATTAGAAAGTGATAAATTGAGAGGTTAGAAATCAGGTTTTTAAATAGTGTGTATAGAGGTTTAGTGGTATACATAATAAAAGTTACGTTTTAGTGCTCTATAGATTGAGAACTGATAGAGTTTAAGTTTGCCTATGGCAAAATAGTAAATATAGTGATCAAAAGTCACACTCTGTTCTCTTGTGAGATTCCCATTTTTTTGGAGACTATTTGACATATATGATCCAGTTCTAAATAGCTTTAAAGCAGTGTAGAATGCACCAATATGTATGAACCTGCTCTACTGTGGGTCATAGATTTGGTGCATTGTAGTTCAACTATGACAACTCCGGCTCCGACAGACCACTTTTAACTTGGTCTGCCTGTTCCAGCAGTAATGCGGCTAGTTCTGCCGTCCTTCAGTCATAAATGTATAGAATCATATGGTTATGGTGCGACGCGCCCCCACATCTTGAGTACATTACAAAGTGCTTCGGGCGCTGCAACATGCGCCTAATGTTGGAGTGCGCCTGCTCATACATCTAGAGAACAGGGCTGCGACATTTCTTGGGCTAAAAGGACACAAGAGTACTGGTGCAGCCCCATGCATACATGTCGCCCATTGTGCCTTAAGTTAGTATAAAATTATTGTCTAAACAATCCTTGTTTATTTGTGAAAAATATCAAAATATCGTGAAAAATTTTGAAAAATGTCATTTTCAAGCTTAAAAAATGTCTGCGTGTAAGACAGATAGTTATTCCACTCAAATTAGTTTATAACTAGCACCTACCATATGTTCGCTGTAGGCTGGCATCATTTTTTAAATTTTTATATTTTTACGACATTAGGGGGCTTTGAAATTTAGTAGTCATTTTTCACATTTTAAGAAAATAAGCAATATACATTTTTTAGGGACCAGTCCAGTTCTGATGTGGCTTTGAGGGGTCTGCATGTTAGATATCCTCATAAATGACTTAATCTAAGAAACTATACCCCTTAAAGTATGTACAACAGTGTTTAGAAAGTTTGTTAACTTTTTAGATATTTCACAGAAATCAAAGCAAGGTAGAGGTGAAACTTAATAAACACCCCTAAAAAGACCCCATACTGAAAATGACCATCCCTTAAGGAATATATCCAGTAGTGTATATTGACCCCACATGTGTTTCACAAATTTTTTTAATGTTAGGCTGTAAAATGAAGAAAAAAATATTATTTTTTCCAACAATCTGCAATTTTAGCTGAAAATTTTTAAATTTTACAAGGAATCCTGGTAAAAAGCATCCCAAGTTTTGTTACATAATTTCTTCCAATTCAGAGTACCCATATATGGGGGGTAAAAGCTTTTTGGGCACAGGCGGGCAAAAGTTAGGGAACCGGTATTTTACCCTTTTGGAAGCGTTTTTGGTGGGCTAGGTCTCATTTAAAAAGCCCCCCAAAGTCCAGAACGGGAAACCTTTCCCAAAAAGCCGCCCATGCTGTCAAGTTCCACCATTTTTTTTTGGGTTCATTTGACGCTTTGCGGTGGTATAAATGCCCTAAATTTTACATGTGGGGCAGTACTTTACAAGAAAAAAAATTTTTAAATTTTTTTATGTTTTTTTACTTCTACACAATGAAATGCTTAAAAAAAAATTGCTTTTTTTTTGTTGTCATTAAGAGGGGGCGAATTTCTCAAATATTCAATTCGCCAAGTTTGCCGAATTTTCCGGCAAACTTCTTTTCGAATCAGGTTAAAACACAGCTATTACCTGGCTGCAGAACGGGTGTTGTGGAACATTGTGCCATCAAGAAAATGTCCCCTCAGCCCTACCAATAGTATAAAACCTCTTGACCAACTTAGAAAGAAAATTTAAAGGGGAAAAAACGGTCCAAAAAAAATAACTTTTATTAAATATATTAAAATATATATCGTGCATCAAAAAAAACTCCAAAAAAATGTGGGAGGAAAAAAAACAACCACATGGGTGGACCAGAGTATATACAAAACCTGGCCCTAAAAAACCAAAATCTCCTACCAATGAGAGGATACAGGAAATCGCCCCGATAAGGGCGCCTGCCGCACCCTTTGCCCAACTAAAAACACCCTGTTATCCTCGGGGCCCCCGTCCAACAGTTTCAATCACCATACAATCAGGGGACAGTCGGAAAATTTGTAATGGACCAAGTGTCGGGGTTTGCAGTGAAAAATTTAAATGCTGCAATAAGAAAGCACGAGAATTTAAAGGATAGTAGATACCTGTGGATTTTCTCTGCAAAACCACTGACCACCGTGTTTACATAACAAAAAAAGGAACTCCCTTTACATTTCATCAGATAATGCCGCCTTTTGGGGATTTGTCATGTACACATAAAAAAACCCAGGCTGGGGGAAGTAAAAAAACAAAAACAAAAAAGGGGATAAGGTAAAAGTTAAAAACCCAGAAAGGTCCCCCCACCCAAACATACACACTGTAACTTACTTTTTCCCAACTGAAGTCATCTCCCCCCCTTTTGGGGGGAAGCGTCGGCTGTGTTGAGCGCCGAAAGTGGCGGTGCGCGGAAGATGGCGGCAGGCGCCTCCGTACGTCACTAGTGCGCCAGCGACGGAGAACTGCGCCGGGGGGAAAAAAACCCTACTTTCGGCGCATTCGCAGGTAAGCATCGGCCCCAAAATGTTTTCAGGGCGCGACAACGGGGCAGACGACTGACAGGTGATTTTCAAACCTGGCCAGTTAACAACAAATAAAACGACTTTATTGGTGGAAAAGGAGCTAGTAGTCTGTTTCCCAAATTTACCCAAAGGGGGCTTTTATAAAGTCAATTTGGAATTGTCTCAGTCAATAAGTTAATTTTAAAGGTTTATTTTCACGGAAAAAAAAAGAAAACACTTTAAAAAAGCTCGAAATCAAATGGCAATCGTCCCAAATTTCCCCCGTCTTTGAGAGGGAGTAACTCGATCAAATGCCCCTCCATTTTTGGGGGATTTGGATTCCCCCCTGAAAGAGTGTATATGACTGAGTTTTGGGTGTACGTTGATGGGAATATCGCCCAAAAAGTTCCCCCAATCCCATCGCAGCTGTCTTGTGGTTTTTTCCACATACCTCAAATAAGTACAGGGGTTTTCAGTATACCAATGTGTGGTCTTACAGTTAATAAATATTTAATCGATAGGGCTTTGCCCCTGTGTCATTGGAGAACGTATTTGTCTTTTCAAAAAAATCCCAGAAAGAACAGTCCCCAATCTGAATGAACCGTTTGGTCAGTCAGCCACATGTCTTTCTTTGGTTTACAAAGTGGCACTGACCCGAAGTCCCCTTTAATTTCTTCCCCCCTTTTTTTTAGGAATCGAGGGGGCCCCCCCACAAAATCCCCCCAAATCGGGGGCCATCTTAACACATGCCCCCCCCCCCCCCCCCCCCCCCCCCCCCCCCCCCCCCCCCCCCTAAACTGTTAGGGTCTGTCTCACCCGAGGGGGCCCCCTACAAAGTGCCAACATGCGGCTCTGTCTCCTGATCCTGGCTGCAGGTTTTTGGGGTCAACATTTGAACCCCCGGGCCCGCTGCATGTGATATGATTGTTTTAATATTAAACGGGTACCTTTTTCAGAAAACCGAGATCTCAAAAATATTGCCCCTTTTAAAATCTTCCCGAGAGGAGCAATTACTTTAGCGAGGTACTGTCCACGTGGGATCCCCCTTTTAAGGGTGGTTAGGGTGGCAACTCTCCCATCGCAGTAGGGAATTTGTGGCTGTGGGTTTTCGGTAAATGGTAGTTATTAACTCCCACCCTTGACCTCTGCAATACCGATATCAAGGAATGGTAAAAATTCAGAAGAAATCTCAAACGTAAATCTAAGATTAAATGTATTAACATTCAAGTTCTGTACAAACTGAGAAAATTTCTTTTTTGTGAACCTTTCCCAGATGATAAAGATATCTCGATGAATCTAGCCCACAGGGCTAAAATGGTCAGAGAAGAGGAAGAGGAGTCACCGGAAGACCACGGACGTCTCCCACCAGCCTAGGTACAAGATTTGCATAAGGCCGGGGCACAAGAACTTGCCCATGGCTGTACCCTGTAGCGGGTGGAAGACGTCCCCATCAAACGGGAAAAATAATTCCTTGTGGGGGTGAAATGCAGAAGTTCCCAAACAAACATATTATGAGCCCTAAGGTGTACCCCTCTGGAAGAGAGAGAGAATTCAACATCCCTGCATCCCAACGAGATGGTTATCGAGTGTTAGGGCCTCTACGCGATGCTTGTTTAAAAGGCACCATCACCAATCGTCAGTCCTTCAATACGTTTTTAATAGATCCATAGTGTCCCTAACAAAAGATGGCAGGGTTTCAACAAATGGTGCCAATATGTGGTCTAGATAGATACCACAGTTTTGACAGAGGGCCCCTATCCCAGAGACAATGGGACGTCCCCTCAAGGGAGACACCCCCTTGTGAACTTTGGGCAAGGCATAAAACGTAAGCAACATTTTGGTGTACGTGGATATAGGAAGTCATATTCCAATTTGGGTCAATGATTCCATCTCTTTTGCCTGTGTTAAAAACTTTTAGTTTTTGCCTGAAAACCCATAGTAGGATCTGCTGATAAACGTGCGTAACAATTTTTATCCATTAAAAGATTCAGGCACATCTCCCGATATTGTTGACAATGTTCCCCCCCTTGTCAGAGGGCTTAATGCATAACTCGCGGTTCTTTGATAGGGATTCTAGTGCTAACCCCGTCAGATTTAAGATAATTCGTCCATCTGGACTCTTTTAACTTGGCCAGATCTTTAAGGACAAAATTTCCAGAAATCCCTCAATGCAAAAGGCTTCCGCTACGGGTGGCATCTTTTTACTTTTGGGCCCCTCAGGTTTGTAAAGGGCCCTTTCCAATGTTGTTTTGTGGTATATCTGCCAATCCGAATAGTAATCTTACATCCTGCAGCAGATCAACAGGGATCCCCATTTCTGAGCTCTCCCGTCTAGTTTTTGCTGAAAAGAACTTTGTCCAGTAGAGTTTCCTCGCCAATCCATGTCAGGCCTTGGTCCATGTAAATAAGTTGAATCTCATTGTCGGGACAAATGATAGTCCCTTACGTAGTAGATTCATCCCATCAGATGTCAAGGTTTTATCCGACAAATTGATGATCTGAGATTCTAGTTCTTGTGGGGCCTACACTATACTCGGTAGTTGGGGGCGGTCGTTCGTTCTCTTAATCGGATTTGGTAATTTGGGTCTAAAAAACGCTGTCCGTTTCCCCTTGGTCAAGAGGTTTTGGTACTATTGGTAGGGATCTGCTAGGTACATTTTTCTTGCGATTAATTTATTGCACGGCATGGCAGGATTTCTCTCCAAGGGACCGTCTATGGATCAGTGGTCCCTTGAATCTAAAGATGTTTTTTCTGAGAAACCCATTATTCAGGCACCATATCTCCCGACTGTCTCTGCGGCATTTAAGGATTTAACCAAAACTTATAGGGAACAGGTGGCTTCTTTCTGGGAGGTAGAAAGTCTGCAACACTATATTGAGCAGAAAATTGTCCCTCGGGGACTTCGTATTTCTCTGACACCCTCGGGTCGCAATAAATACCCCTCCTTCCCCTCTAGGTGGGAAAAAGAGATTACTGGGTGTTCATTACACCTTATGACAGTCCTCTTAGAGGAAGAAAAAGTGATCTTTGAGTCTCTGAATAACAGACTCAAAGAACAGTTTGATCTCATTCAGAAGTTTTCAAGTGAACCTGAGTTCACGACTAAAGAAAAAACTTTACAGGTGAATATTGAACGATTTCAACATCACCTTAAAGAAAGGAAACATCGTCAATTTCTAAGGGATCTCACAGATTTCAGGGAAAACAAGGCTTACGTATGTCTAGGTAACCGAATCCCTGGTAAAGAGATACTGAATGACGTCTCTTCAACAGAAACTGAGCAGTCTGACTCTGAGAGAGAAGGAGGTCGGAGACCTTCTAGATCACAGACGAGATCAAGGGGCAACCAGGGGAGAAGAGGCTCTCAGAGAAATAGGGGAAACGGACAGCGTTTTTTTAGACCGAATTCCCAAAATCCGAATAAGAGAAGAACGACCGTCCCCAGCTACCGATTATAGTGCGGGCCCCCACAAGAACTAGAATCCCAGATCATCAATTTGTCGGATAAAATCTTGACATCTGATGAGATGAATCTACTATGTAAGGGACTATCATTTGTCCCGACAATGTGATTCAACTTATTTACATGGACCAAGGACTTACATGTATTTGCGAGGAAACTCTACTGGAAAAAGTTCTTTTCAGCAAAAAATAGACGGGAGAGCTCTGAAATGGGGATCCCTGTTGATATGCTGCAGGATGTAAGATTACTATTCGGATTGGCAGATATACCACAAAACGACATTGGAAAGGGCCCCTTTTTAAACCTGAGGGCCAAGAGTAATAAGATGCCACCAGTAGCGGAAGCCTTTTGCATTGAGGTATTTCTGGATTTAGTCCTTAAAGATCTGGCCAAGATAAAAGAGTCCAGATGGACGAATTATCTTAAATCTGAACGGGTAGCACTAGATCCCTACAAAGAACGCGAGTTATGCATTAAGCCCCCTGACAAAGGGGGGGAACATTTAGTGATGAATTGTCAACAATATCGGAAGATGTGCCTGAATCTTTTAATGGATAAAATTGTTAGCACGTTTATCAGAGATCCTACTATGGGTTTCAGCAGAACTAAAAGTTTATTAACACAGGCAAAGAGATGGAACTCATTGACCAAGTTGAATATGACTTCCTATATCCACGTACACCAAAGGTTGCTACGTTTTATGCCTTGCCCAAAGTTCACAAGGGGGTGTCTCCCTTGAGGGGACGTCCCATTGTCTCTGGGATAGGGGCCCTCTGTCAAAACTGTGGTATCTATCTAGACCACATATTGGCACCATTTGTTGAAACCCTGCCATCTTTTGTTAGGGACACTATGGATCTATTAAAGCGTATTGAAGGACTGACGATTGGTGATGGTGCCTTTCTAGCAAGCATCGACGTAGAGGCCCTATACACATCGATACCCCATCTCGTTGGGATGCAGGGCTGTTGAATTCTCTCTCTCTTCCAGAGGGGTACACCTTAGGGCTCATAATATGTTTGTTGGGGAACTTCTGCATTTCACCCTCACAAGGAATTATTTCCTGTTTGATGGGGACGTCTTCCACCAGCTACAGGGTACAGCCATGGGCAGTTCTTGTGCCCCGGCCTATGCAAATATGTACCTGGCTGGTGGGGGACGTCCCTGGTTTCGGTGACTCCCCCCCTCCTTTCTCTTTACCATATAGCCCTGTGGGTAGATTTATCGACGATATCTTTATCACCTGGAAAAGGTTCACAAGAAGAATTTAACTCAGTTTGTACAGAACTTGAATGTTAATACATTTAATCTTTGATTTACGTTTGAGATTTTCTTCGAATTTTTAACCATTCCTTGATATCGGTATTGGCAGAGGTCAGGATGGGGAGTTAATAACTACCATTTACCGAAAACCCACAGCCACAAATTCCCTACTGCGATGGAGAGTTGCCACCCTACACCCCTTAAAAGGGGGATCCCACGTGGACAGTACCTGCGTCTCCGAAGTAATTGCTCCTCTCTGGAAGATTTTAAGAAGGAGGCTAATACTTTGAGATCTCGGTTTCTGACTAAGGGCTACCCAGATTATATATTAAGACAATCATATCAGCATGCACTGACAAGGGACCGGGTTCAAATGTTGACACCAAAAATCCATGCTAGCCAGGATCAGGAGACAGTAGCGCGCATTGTTGGCACCTTTGATAGTGCGGCCCCTCAGGTGAGACAGACCCTAAACAGATACTGGCATGTGTTGAAGATGGACCCCGATTTGGAGGATTATGTGGGGGAGGCCCCCTCGATATCCTATAGAAGGGGAAGAAATCTGAAGGACTGTCTGGTCAGTAGCCACTTTGTAAACCCAAAGAAAGACATGTGGCTGACTAGACCAAACGGTTCATTCAGATGTGGGGACTGTTCTTTATGTGATTTTGTGGAAAAGACAAATACGTTCTCCACTGACACAGGGGCAAAGACCTATCAGATTAAATATTTCATTAACTGTAAGACCACACATGTGGTAATTGATAACCCGTAAAATGTGGATTAGGTATGTAGGAAAACCACAAGACAGCTGCGACGTAGGATTGGGAGCATTTGGGCGATATTCGCATCAACGTGACACACCAATCTCACTCATTTTACACTCAATACATGGGGGAACTCCAAATGCCTCAAATGGAGGGGCATTGATCGAGTTACTCCCTCTCAAAGACGTGGAAACTTGGACAGATTATTACTGCTGAAGGAATGCTTCTGGACATTCACCCTAAATACAAAGGCACCAAATGGGTTAAATGACCAGTTGGATTTCAGCAGCTATTTTTAAAGTGTTTTTCTTTTCTTTTGTTTTACATACAACACTGTTGAATTAACTTGATTGACTGAGCACAATATCCAAATTGACTTTATCAATGTCCCTTGGGAGAATTGGAACAGACTACTAGTTCCTTTTCCTACCAATAAATGTCGTTTCACTAGTTGTTAACTGAGCATGGTTTGAAAATCACCTGCTCAGTCTGTCTGCCCCGTTGTCGCGTCCTGTATACATTTCGGCGCGATGCTTATCTGCGCATGCGCCGTAAGTAGGGACGCTTTCTCGGCGCAGTTCTCCGTCGCTGGCGCACTATGTGATGTCACGGAGGCGCCTTTCTGGGTTTAGCTGTTTACCTTATGCCCTTTTTTGTTTTTGTACTTCCCACAGCCTGGTGGTTTTACTGGTGTACATGACAAATCCACAAGGCGGCATTATGCTGATGAAATGTAAAGTAGTGTCCTTTTTTGTTATGTAAACACGGTAGGTCATGTGGTTTCTGCATGAGTAACTACCATCAGGTATCTATCTATCCTTTAATTCTCGTGCCTTGCATTATTGCAGCCATTTATTTGTCACTGCACCCAGACACTTGGTCCACTTACATCTTTCCAGACTGTCCCCTGATGATGTCATGGATGATTGAAACATGTTGGGATGGGACCATGAGGAATAACAGGGTGTTTTTGAGTTAGGGCAAGGCTGCGGACAGGAACGCCCTTATCGGGGCGATTATCCTGTATCTCTCTCAGTTAGGTAGGAGTATTTTAGGTTTATAGGGCCAGGTTTTGTATATCACTCTGGTCCCACCCATGTGGTTGTTGTTTGCCTCCCACAGTTTTTTGTGAGTTTTTTGAGATAGACTACGATATATATTTTAACCCCTTAAGGATCTGGCGTTTTTTTTGGGTAACACGTTCGTTTTCCCCTTCTCGCCTTCTGAAAGCCATAACTTCTTTATTTTTCCACCTACATAGACACATGAGGGCTTTTATTTTGCGGGACAAGATTTACTTTCTAATGGTGTTATTCACTATACTATAGAATATACTGGGAAACCGCAAAAAAATTCCAAGTGGGACAAATTGTGGAAAAAAATGTGTTTTCGCCATGTTTGGGGGGATTTTGCTTTTACGGCGTTCAATCTTCGGTAAAAAATAATGTGTTATCTGTATTCTTCAGGTTTTTTATGCCTCCGGCAATACCAAACATGTAGGGTTTCCGTTATGTTTTTTGGGACCGTAAAAAAATTCCAAACATTTTCTTATTTTTGAAATTTGCGCCACGGCGCAATTTTGTGCGACCCAAAAACTTTGTTGTACTAACACCTATGGGGTGTCAGTGAGGGGCATTTTTTTGCGGGCTGAAGTGTACTTTTTATCGCTAGCAGTTTGGAATGCATGCGACTTTTTTGATCATTTTTATTCCATTTTTTGAGTGACGTAAAATGACAAAAAAACGCAATTTTGCCGTTTGGAATTTTTTTTCTTCTACGGTGTTCAGCGTACGGAATAAATGATGTTATATTTTTATAGATCGGACTTTTTCGGACGCGGCGATACCAAATATGTGTAACTTTTTTATTATTTTAATGATTTTATTTGTAAAATGGGGAAAAGGGGGGTGATTTGAACCTTTAATACTTTTTTTTTTTTGTAATTTAAAACTTTTTTTTTTTTTTTTTTTTTTTACTTGTAACATTGAGCCACCCTGTGGTACTGACCCACTAGTGGCGCGATTGTTAATACAACCTAATGCATTGCATAGGCAATGCATTAGGGTGTACAAAGATGACGGTTTCCCCACTTCCTGTCTGCGGACGGAAGTGGGGCAAACCGGCCAGGGTAAGTGACGGGAGCCTTTCCAATGCTCCCCACCACAATGCCCGGTGATCGGATCGGCGCAGCATAGCTGCGCTTATGCCGATCACCGCACCGATCGTGCGCGGCACCGATCGGCGTTAATTCAGACGCCGCGGCCATCTTTGCCACGGCGCCTGATGGGTAAAACATCGCCGGCAGGCGGAGCCACCCGCTGGCGCTGTTACTGCCGGGTGTTAGCGGCGATTTGCCGCTTACACCCGCCGGCTGTGCGTGGGGGTCGCGGAGCGATCCCCCTGCAAAGCCCCTTAGCGGGCCTGCGACGTACTGATACGCCCAAGGTCGTTAAGGGGTTAATATATTTAATAAAAGTTATTTTTTAGGACCGATTTTTCGTCTTTAAATTGTCTTTCATAAACATTGTGTCATGCTCAAATACGCATAGGAAGCATGGTTTGGTCTTCATACAATGCTGTGTTTTAGTATGACACGCAGATGACAGGTGCCGGTACTAGAATCGCTTCACACTTCACTTCTCTGGGCAGTTACAGGGGCAAAACTAACCAAATAACTGAAGTGGGAACGCAGCCTGAAAGAACCGAGCTGAGGGCAAAGATCCTACTTTAGCGTCAAAGAGCGCAATCCTTTTACACTAGTAAGAGACCCCCAAATGATGAATCCACAGATTATGACAGAACCTGCTCGTTAAATGCTGATATATGTAGAGAGCCCCCCTGAAAAAGGGGAGAGGGTGTCGGCAGTAATTTTACGTTGACGTCACTGATCATGTCGCCCTTCCTTTCATCCGTCAGTGTCCGCTTTCAATCGGTCAATAATCCATCAGCATTGCTAAAGCCAAAACAAACAGTAGTTGATCCAAAACAGAGATGAACAGTAAATGGCATATTTGTATGTCTTCTGTGTTCTGTATACACTCCTGCTTTTGGCTACCTAATCATCAGACTGATCCTGATTGTGAGAGTGGCACAATGACAGGTTGAGAAGGTGGCAGCAACATCAGTAGGCCACAGAGTGGCACAATGGCAGAGTGTGGAGGTGGCAGCAACATCCCTTGACCACAGAGTGGCAAATGACAGGTTGAGAAGGTGGCGGCAACCTCAGTAGGCCCCAGAGTGGCACAATGACAGGTTGAGAAGGTGGCGGCAACATCAGTAGACCACAGAGTGGCACAATCGCACAGTATGGAGGTGGCAGCAACATCAGTAGGCCACAGAGTGGCACAATGACAGGTTGAGAAGGTGGCAGCAACATCACTAGCCCACAGAGTGGCAAATGACAGGTTGAGAAGGTGGCAACAACATCAGTAGGCCACAGAGTGGCACAATGACAGGTTGAGAAGGTGGCAGCAACATCACTAGCCCACAGAGTGGCACAATGACAGGTTGAGAAGGTGGCAGCAACATCACTAGCCCACAGAGTGGCACAATGACAGGTTGAGAAGGTGGCAGCAACATCAGTAGGCCACAGAGTGGCACAATCACACTATATGGAGGTTGCATCAACAGGAGTAGGCACAAGAGCTGCACAATGACAATACCAGTCCTTGGTAAAGATGGTGGGTGGCAGATGGAGCAGCTGGCAGCAGATGTGTGGCATCAGGCGGGTGGCAGCATCAGAATAGTAGCTGGAGCAGGTAGTTTGAATCCAGACTCATTTCTCAAAGTTTTGGTGAGGCGTCATGGCTGATCTAATCTGATGCATAAGGCATTGGTGTGTGGAAATCCTGGCTGACGAGTTCTCCTTGGGGTAACTATGGCCCCCGCTGCACTGAACACCCGCTCTGATGCCACACTACTGGCCGGGCCAGACAGCTTCTCCAGTGCAAACTCGGCAAATTGCGGCCACACATCTAGTTTGGCTGCCCTGTAGACCAGCGGATCTTCTATCTGGGGTGGCAGAGTGCTGCTCAAGTAGGCCACCACCTGCTGGTTCAGGGTCTGCTCCAGGTCCTACTGCTGCTGCTGGCAAGTACTCTCCTCACTAGACGGGTGAAGGTCGCTGCTCATCAATGACTACAGAATTAGGCTGCTGCTGATGGAGCTGCTCCTGCTTTTACCCCCCCCCCCCCTTCCCACAGCAGCTGTGGCAGTGGTACGTGAGTGATGAGGAACCCCCCCGGTCAAACCTATCAGAGGATGGACGATGGCGCACATAGGCAGCGGCCAACTGACTACATAGGATTTCTCTATAGTACGTGAGTTTCTCCTGCCTCTCGGCAGGTGAAAGAAGGGCTCCCATTTTGGACCGGAAGCGAGGGTCCAAGAGGGTGGAGAGCCAGAAGTCATCCCTCTGCCGGATGGTAACTATTTGGCTGTCACTAGGCAGGCAAATCAGCATGCTGCGGGCCATGTGCACAAGTGATTCTGAGGGACTCCCTTCCTCCATCTCCACTGTATACTGCCACGGTGTGTCTGGGTCATCTGCCGCGACTATCTCATCTCCCTCAACCTCCTCCGGCTGCTCCTTCTCCTCCTCTCCTGTCACCTGAGTACAAAAAACACTCATTTTGCCAGACACTGTTTGTGCTCCAATGTCCTCCTCCTCCTCCAGTTCATCCCCCACCGGACTCACGTGGCCGTGAGATGTAGTCGCTATATCTCCATTCCCCTGACCAGACAGATTTTGCAGTATCTGTTCCAGGATATGAAGAAGTGGCCTCCTCAAAGGGCCTGACTGGGGCAGGTGTCACGCATGAGCTGCCACTGGCTGACATCAGAATCATACAGGAGAGTACTCCTGTCCGCTTGGATCATCAAAAATTCGTTAATGGCCTTTCTCTGTTCAAAGAGTCGGTCCAACATATGGAGGCTGGAATTCCAACGGGTGGAACATCGCATATCAGCCTATGTTGGGGGAGGCCGTTCTGCCGCTGCAGCTCCAGGAGGATGTGCTTGTGTTTATAGGAATGGTTGTAGTCCATGCACAGTTTCCTTGCAATTTTTAGACTGTCTTGCAGATGGGTGGAAGACTTCTGGAACCTTTTGACAACCAGATTGAACACGTGCGTCATGCAGGGCGCATTGGTCATCCCTTCTCGGTTGCAGTGTGGACATCATGTTCCTTCCATTGTCAGATACCATGGTTCTGATTTGCAGTTGTCACGGAGAAAGCCACACATTGATTACGTGTTGCATGACGCGGAGCAGTTCCTCCCCTGTGTGACTTTGTTCGCCCAGGCAAACCAGGTATAGAACTGCGTGACACCGCTGTGCCCTGCACATGTGGTATGATGGAGGAGCACCAAGACTTGTGGAGTCTGAGGAGGTGGAGGATGAGGAGGCAGACATTGGCGCGGGATCAGCAGTTTGAGGAGAAAGCGGCATCTCCTGTTCAAGTTGCTGATATGGCTGGGCAGGAAGCACATTCACCCAGTGGGCCATAAAGGACATGTACTGTCCCTGACCGTAGTTACAGCTCCACACGTCTGTGCTGCCGTCCAGCTTGGAAGACACTGATAGGCTCAAGGACTGGCCCACCTTCTCTTCTACATATTTGTGCAGGGCTGGCACTGACTTTTTCGAAAAGAAATTACGGCTTGGGACCCTCCACCTCGGCTCAGCACAAGACAGTAGTTCTCTGAACTGTGCAGAGTCCACCACTTGGAAAAGGAGGGGCTGCAGTACCAACAACTTAGACAGGAGCACGGTCAGCTTCTGCACCTTAGGATGGTTGGACACATACTGCTGTCTCTTGGCAATTGTCTCGGTGAACGACTGCTGGCGCCATGAGTGGCGAGGAGCAGGAGCATCTGGACTGGTAGACGATGGGAAAGACAAACAGCTCCCTTCGGTGGTGGTGGTGGAGCCTTGACGGGCTGAAATGGCATGCGTGCCACTGGGTGCTTGTGCTGCTGTAGGATGGACCACCACATCTGAGACACCTTTCTCCCTGGCCACTGGATGGTGACGCTGCATGTGTTGACGCAGGGCCGTGGTGTCAACATTAGCTCCCTTGCCACGCCTCACTTTCTGTCCACAGATTCTACATATACACATGTTTGGCTCCTCCGGTGTCTTGGCAAAAAACTACCACAACGCTGAGTAGGGGATTTTACCGCCAACACTCTGCACTGAGTGACTACTACCGCCGCTTCCATGGTGAGCCCCTGTGCCGCTACTTTCTTGGACCTGCAAAGCAGGTTTTCTACCCCATGGCCGTTTGGCTCCCGACCTCGCACTGTTGCCACCCTGCTGACTCACGGCCACACTACCGACTTGCTGGCTGACACCCTCTTCTCCCGACGATGATGATGAAGCCCTTGCTTCAACCGGCTCCCAAGTGCAATCGGCTACATCGTCATCGATTTGTGTTTGCCCATCACTGCTATCCTCCCAAACGGTCTCAGTATGCAGAGCCTGACTGCTTTTAACATACTCTCCCATGCCACTCTCCACATCAATACTTTCCCACCTAATGCAAGAACCAGTGGATGTCTGCCCCACCTCTTCCCTGCCAAGTACCTCCTGACTGCCCTCACAGAGTTCGTCCTCGCTGTATAGTGGTGCTGAGCCCAGACCACATAGTAGATCTCTGGCTGAGGGAATCGAATGGGACAGAGGCAGGTTTAGGACAGGTGAGGGCCGCTGACCTGTTCCCGGGCCATGCCAATTAAGCGTTGTGTCTGATGAACCCACTGACTCTTGGCTGGGGTTGTCAGATGTAATCTGGGAGGAAGTTGATGACCTAGTCAACCAATCAAGAACCTTTGGGTTGCTGGTCAACACACGGCTGCAAGATTACATTGGCAGTTCTAGCCTCACCGAGTCATCCCTGCTGCGACGTTCCCTTACTTTGCTGCGACCTGTGCCTGCTCCAGGAATGTTTATGCCACTGCCACTTGCATGTGAAGGGCCTGGCACCTCTCTGTCTGACATACTGTTTGATCAAAAATGTAGACAGACTGTTTAATGCAGATGTATGTAGATGATAAACACACACCCTGTAATTACCCCACAATCAAGAGGTTAAATTAAGCCTTGGGTATGAATTACCCTACAGAACAACCAGATGTAATTTAGGCATATATGGGACCAAAAAATAGACACCCTGTATTTTAGTAAAAATTACCCCACAATCAAGCGGTTTAAATAAGCCTTGGGTATGAAATACCCTACAGAAAACCCAGATGTAACTTAGGCGTACATGGGACCAAAAAATACAGACACCCTGTATTTTAGTTCAAATTAACCCACAATGAAGAGGTTAAATTAAGCCTTGGGTATGTAATACCCTACAGAACAACCAGATGGAATTCAGGCGTGTGTGGGGGCAGAAGTATATCCAACCTGGACTTTTGAGAGAATACCTCACAAACTAAAACAAAATAATAACGCTGGTTGAGTAACAGTTGTGTATATGACACGCACTTGTAAAGGTCTTTCACTCCAGTAGCTAAAAAAACTAGTTTCTTTGCTGAAGAGTGCAATATAGTGCAGCAGCAGAAGCCAGATGCTTATTGACCGGAGTCACAGTGAGAAGTGCGAGAATGTAACATGGCATCCGTATTTATAGGGCTGTGACGTCACAGAAGCCCACGGTTACTGATTGGCTTCATGTCTGCACATGTCATTGAGGGTGTTCCGTTTTCCTCCCAGAGTTCTCTGCCCCATATCATGCCATGTGCTTGCAGCCATTTTAGAAAAAAAAGCCGATTCGTTCCCACGAAATACCATAAACTTCGGTTTCGTGCAGAACCGAAGTTTTCCTGAAATTCTAAACGAATTCCACTTCGTAAGAAACGATTCGCCCATCTCTAGTTGTCATAGTCTGATAGCCATAACTTTTTTTAATTTTTCTATATGCGGAGCTGATTATGGGCTTGTTTTATGCGGGATGAGTTGATGTTTTTATTGATACCATTATGGGATGCATATGATGCTTTGATCACTATTTATTAAGGTTTTTGTGAGGTGTTTTGAGCAAAATACAGCAATCCTGGTAATGCTTTTTTATTTTTCACCATACAGTATAAATGATTTGTATCTTTTTTTTTTTTTTTTTTTTTTAGTTTTACTGCTTTTGCACAATAAAATCACTTTTATTCAAACAGGAAAACACGTTTTTGTATCACTATAGTCTGAGAGCCATAACTTTTATTTTTGTGTACATAGCTGGGAATGGACTTGTTGTTTGCGGGATAAGTTCATGTTTTTATTGGTATTATTTTTGGAGGGATAAGGCTTTTTGATCGGTTTTAAAGCCATTTTTTGGAAGGCAGGGTGAAGAAAATACTGCAATTCTAGAAGTGTTTTTAAATTTTATTTTAACAGGGCTCAACCGTGCAGTATACAGTACTGGACAAGATAGTTTTACTCCCTGGGTCGAGACGATTACAGTGATACCCAATTCATATAGTATTTATTTTCTCATTCAAAAAGGCTTTATTGAAGTGTAAAAACAATATAGCAAAAGTGGCATTAAATTCTTAGACACTAATGAAATGTTACACAATGTTTACACAGATAACATATATCAAATGCTACTAGAGAGGTAGCAGAAATGTTAACGTACATCATATATCTGAAAAAGAGAACTTACGATAACGATAGCACAAGAGTCATTGATGTGAAGCAGACAATATAAGCAAGCGTTCTCTGTCAGGACCAGTCGGCAGAGAAAATGCAGAAGTTCAAGAGGCGTCCAAGTGATTTTTTAACTGAGTAATAGAAGGCATAATATTAGGAGGAAAACTGCTAGTGGCATATCGTTGGTCCCGTTAGGCCTAGTTGTTTGGACTAGTGCTATCAAGCCGTAAATGCCAAATGTAGTATCGCCTTAGAGATAACAGAACCAAAGAAGAAGAAAAAGCATAACAAAACCAGGGAACAGGAAGCCAGTCGGTGCCAGCGGCACCCGGGAACGTGTACAGTGAGGTCTCAGCAAGATCGCAGGCAGTGAACAAACCCCCTATTTTATCTAGAGTGTGAGGTAGTAGTCAGATTTACAGAAAGTGAGCCAGACATTCCAGGTTCTAAGGAAGACCTCAGTTTCACCGAGTGATTCGCACCTCAACTCCTCTAGTCTACAAATTGCATGAACTTCTTTGAACCAATTTGTGAGCGAAGGACTGGTTGTAGAGCGCCACAACCTGGGGATGACTGCTTTGGCTGCATTTAGCAGTATAGTGATTAGGTGGCCCTTCAGGGAATATGTCGGGCGCTGAATTACAAATAAGAGTATGGTAGCTGGGTCGTTGTTTAACCTCTCACCACTGATCAGGTGGATAACTTCAAGTACTTTAAGCCAAAAGGGTTGCAAGGAGGGGCATTTCCACCATATGTGCAACATTGTGCCCACCTCTTTTTGGCAACGCCAGCATATGGTGGAGACCGAAGGGTACAGGGTATGTTACAGAGACGGGACTGTGGCGGCTGGGTAGTGGATCCGCCGGACCACCGCAAGCGATGGTAGTTAAGCCACGCCAGGGAACGGAATCTAAGTAGCCCCCGGTTTTCACCAGAGCCCGCCGCAAAGCGGGATGGACTTGCTGCGGCGTGAGGCTACCAGGTCGTCCCCCCTGACGTGACTTGCTTGCGGTGGCGGCCGAGGTGCAGCGAGGTACAGAATCGTAGTCCGGGAATCGTAGTCGTGGGCAGGCAGAAAGTCAGGGCAGGCGGCAATGGTTCGTGGTCGTGGTCATGGAGAGGCAGGAAGGTCAGGGCAGGCGGCAGAGGTTCGGAGTCGGGAAAACGTAGCAAGAGGTCTGGTACACGGTAGATCGAGAACACACTTAGGGAACGCTTTAGCTAAGGCACGAGGCAACATAGATCCAGCAGGGAAGTGACGTGGGTGCAAAACTTATATAAGGACAGCGCCCGGCAATTACCCAATTACCGGCGCACTGTCCCTTTAAATGCCCCCACTCCAGAATCTTCCTCCTGAGTGCCAGCGGCACGTACGTCTTGCCCGTAGGGATGTTTTGGAGACCTGCGGGAGCCACGTGAACCAACCGTTCGGGGGAAATGATGTGTTGTGACACGGGTTCTTCACCGACCACGTCCGAGGCACGAGAGAGGGCATCCGCCTTGACGTTCTTCTCAGCAGGCCGGAAATGTATATGAAAGTCAAACCGTGAGAAAAAAAGAGACCACCGGGCTTGGCGAGGGTTTAGACGTTGGGCCGTCTGAAGATACAACAAATTTTTGTGGTCCGTAAAGATGTTGATTGGATGACGAGCCCCCTCCAGCAGATGTCGCCACTCCTCTAGGGCCAACTTGATGGCCAAGAGTTCCCGGTCCCCAATGGCATAGTTTCGCTCAGCCGGCGAAAAGGTCTTTGAGAAGAACCCACATGTGAGAACCTTGCCTTTGGAGCTTCTCTGCGTGAGGACCGCCCCTGCCCCCACGGAAGAGGCATCCACCTCCAAGGAGAACGGCCTCTCGGAATCAGGCCGGACCAAGACAGGAGCTGTGGAGAAGGCCGTCTTTAGATCCACAAACGCCTTCTCGGCCTCCGGAGGCCAGCCTCTCGGGTTCGCATTCTTCCTAGTAAGGGCCACGATAGGAGCCACCAAGGTGGAGAAGTGGGGAATAAATTGTCGGTAATAGTTCGCGAAGCCCAGGAAGCGCTGTATTGCCCGAAGACCGACAGGACGGGGCCACTGCAGTACCGCGGAGAGTTTTGCTGGGTCCATCTTTAGGCCTTCAGCCGAGACTATGTAGCCGAGGAAAGGTAGGCTGGTCCGATGGAATAAGCATTTCTCCAGCTTGGCGTACAGTCGGTTGCTGCGCAGACGTTGCAGAACCTGGCGTACTTGAGCCCGGTGAGTCCGAAGATCAGAAGGTCAGGGCAGGCAGCAATGGTTCGTGGTCGTGGACAGGCAGGAAGGTCAGGGCAGGCGGCAGAGGTTCGGAGTCGGGAAAACGTAGCAAGAGGTCTGGTACACGGTAGGGTGAGAATACACTTAGGGAACGCTTTAGCTAAGGCACGAGGCAACATAGATCCAGCAGGGAAGTGACGTGGGTGCAAAACTTATATAGGGACAGCGCCCGGCAATTACCCAATTACCGGCGCACTGTCCCTTTAAATGTACGTGAACGCGCGCGCGCGTGCTAGGGGGCGCGCATGCGCATTCCGGCCGGCAGGGGACGAGGACCGGACGGGAGCGAGGCCAGGTGAGTGGATGGGATGGGTGGCGCCACGACCGGCAGTGCGGACCGCGGGGCCCCCCGTCCCCGCCGGGGACCCGCCGTGGGGAACACGGGTGCGACCGCGGTCCGTACCACGGACCGCGGCGCAACCCGTTACAGGGACTCTGTACCACCGTGATAAGATTTTATAGTTAAGTTCCTGTACTCTCACGGAGACAGAGGTGTTATGCGCCAGAGTAAATATTTTACTCCAATCTTCACTAGAGAGGTTTCTGGAGAGCTCTTTTTCCAACGCCATTTGGTAGGTCAATTTGGGAGGGTCGGTGCTTGAGGTCAGAAGGCCATTAATTTTCGAGAGGAGATGCGTGATGTGGGTTTGTATCAGGCACCATGTCTCAAATCATATAGTATTTTATGTTGAAGTGCTTAAAAAAAGTTTTTATTGTGTAAAACAATATTTATACATTGCTACTGTATCTTCTGATAGCCATAACTCTTTTATTTTTCCATATACAGACTTTTTTTCTTTTGCGGGCTGAACTGACATTTTAATTGGCACCACTTTGGCGTTTTATATGAGTTTTTGATTGCATTTTATTCCGTTTTATGTGCTGCAGGATGAACAAAAATCGCAATTCTTTATATTTTTTTTATTTTTATGGCATTCACCTTGCAGGTTAATTAACATGACAAATGTATAGGGTAGATTGTTATGCCCGCGGCGATACCAAATATGATTACTTTATTTAACTTTTACCTTTTTTGAGCCTATTGGCATCTGGAAATGGAGAAAAGACGGTATACATATTTTTATTTTATGTGTCATATTTGTTTTACTTTTTTTTTTTTTTACTTTTCCCCATAGGGGACTTGTATCAATGTTCCTTAGATCACTGATGCAATAAAGATCAGTACAGAGCAGAACTGCTCTGTATTGGTCTCTATGGCAACTGTCACTCACCATGCCCAGCAATGCCCACAATGCAATGCGGGGCATGGTGATGTCACAGACAGCTCGCATGCTTAGTAAAGCATTCGTGCTGTCAGGAACGGACACAGAAGTGATGCTGTCACTGCTGCTGCAGCAATAGCAGACAGAAAGAGCTCCCTCCTTCTGTCTGTGCCTTAGCTGCGACGATCAGTTAAGGGTTAATCATCCGCGGCTGGAGCTGACTCCGGCCACGTGTGATGAGGCATGAGGCCAGCGATAATATACCGCTTGTCCCATAGTGCAATCGTGAAATCCGCTTGTGAGCCCGCACAATGTGCAAGACGTACTAGTATGTCCATTTGCAGGAAGACACATCCCACTAGGACGTACCAGTACCCTCTTATGTCGGGATGGGGTTAAGAGAGAGAGAATAAATTGCCATATTCTTTAGCTAAGATTAACCCATTGTAAACATCCATTGATTAAATTATCCATCTTACTCTGCCTTGTTGCTGCCATAAGCAGCTAATAGGAAAGAGGGGAACTTCTAATAATGATGTAAAAAATCCAGTATTCACATGAATGTGCCTCATGACATGTAATTGTAAAATGGAGCTGCAATTGCTCTTCATTTTTGCTATTTTTGAAGTCGAATTTATTCAGAGCTTCTAGTAATGATGGCATTTGCTTGAGGATCCAGACAGTGCCAGGGACCAACAGCTGATAGGACCCAGAGACCCAATATCCACTGTGATAGTGGCCCTATATTGATCTAAAATTAATTAACTTCCATTCCAGAGATCCTGACACTTGATTGGCTGATTATCTCATACTGATAGTTCACTACTTTATTACTTTGGACTCATCACCACAGGTTATCTCTGTTTACTACTGCTCATCAGCCAAAACTACGGGTCTAATTCATTAAGACTGATGTGCCAAGAGTTGCATTAAAATAACATAGTCGAAAGTTTTGCAGTGATAAATACCCCCATTACCACCACCACCACCCCTTGTATAATTCTTTTTTATTTTTTTAAATAACATACCAGTTCCAGTACATTTTGGGGTTCCGTCGCTGGCTTGGCTTTATTGTGAAATAAGACACTCATCCTGTTGTGCCAGCTGTGCAGCATTGTTGTTGGACTGCCTTTTTTTTTATTGTACTTGTATCATCTGACCTGACTCATTGCAAAATATATAAATGACCCCCAAGCACCACAAGTTGAAAACGCTATTTTTTTCTTGTTGCAGAGACACCTCAGGATTCCCCAAACCGACAGCACCTGAATGCCTCTAGTTAAACCATAGAGACCTGCAAATGATTCCACCCAGTAACATTGTTTGTCTCTTTTGTGTTTTTTTTCTGTTGTAGTTTAAACAATTTTAATAAATGTTTTTATAATTCACTAACTTGTGATTTGTTTTCAATACTTGTCATTACTCATCAAAATCACTGGGGGACACAGCACCTTGGGTATAGACCCTTGCTCTAGGAGGCTGATACTAGGCGGAAACCAAACGTGTTGGCTCTTCGCGGACGGACTGTATCCCCCCTACTGGCACTAGGCTACTCCGTCTTGGCCAAGTGTATGTAGGAAGCAGACACTGCTATGCATGTCTGCTGCATTATTATTTTAGTTCTATTTTTTTTATGTTTCCCTTTCAGGAGGTGATGGAGTTTTTCTCACCTGTCAGTGGGGTCGTCAACCTGGTCGCCACTGTGGCGGTAATCCGCCTGAGGGTGTCATGGAAGAGACAACCGCCATCTGTTTCTCCTTATGCTCTGGTCACCTGTCCCCACTTACTGCCTCCACATTACCCTTTTGAATTACGGTAACTCCACTCTGCTAAGTGTGTGAAGTACAGAAGGAATGATTCCGCATGCTCCCTAAGACATCGGACAGGTAAGTACCCCATCTTCTCTCAAGTTTTTCAGCACACATCATCACTATAGCTGCGTTGTTTGCATGTGTTACCTGCAGCGGGCCATTGCAGACGCACTGCTCCCTTGCGCTTGCATTTTTTGTGCAGTCAGGCTCTCCATGAGGGAGGAGGAGATATAGAAACACTTTCTCTAGCATTGCTGTAGTTCTTCCTTTCTCCAACTGTTCCAGGAGAGCCCTGGAGCCTTCCAGTGCTGTTTTTAGCTCTGGCAGCCCGTCATGCTGTCTGGGGCTGTGGTCTAAGCACAGTCCGCAGTGTTTTAAAATTTAGTTCCCGGCTTTTCCGGTATCTAGACCACACCTCCTCCCGCCTCTGTACATCCTCTGGGCCTCAGACCTGTTGTTCTCGTTTCTGAGGTGGGAGGCAGTATGGCAGCCCGGTTTTTTTTCTCTGGGCAGAGTCTGGACACCATCTTGCCGGCGTTTTACTTTTGATTTATCATGGCTCTCTCCGGAGGATAGAGCGCCTTTGGTATGGTAAGCGGCTCTTTGGGCCATTTTTTCCTTGCCTTGCACCCCCTAATGCCATGTCCCTTTCATACAACAACGCGCCAAAGCCACCCGCCTCCAAAGCAGTGGCAATTTATTTTGCATGTGCCCACTGTCATGTTTGCGTGCAGTCAGTCTAAGATGCCTGAAGAAAAAGTCTTTTTGCCTTTGAAACATTGCAGCAGCAGGTGCAGCGCATCAAGTGCTACGGCACATCTCCTCAAGAAAATGGACTGATCGTATGGATATGCTTTACTCAAAAGAGGAGGAGTGTGCTTCACCTATATTGAAAAACTACTAATGTGCGGTAAGCCGAATGGCTCTGTTAAAAGGGATGTATTGCTTCCTTAGTTCGGCTGATTCATACTGCTCTCCGCTTCTCAACTCTAGAAATGCAGGGGCGTTTCTTCCCCTCCCAGATGGGTGACATCATCCCCCCTTCATTGTTAATGCTGGCTCCCGAGACTCCCCCCCTCCCCCTCCCCTCTGAGTCCACAAGTCACAGTGTCTCTCCCTATGCAGTCTTATAAGAGCTGTATACATACCACAGACTGCATTCAACCTAGACAGAGCACTGATCTCTTCTCCTCTCGCAGCTAGAGATTTCTTACAGTTAAATCCAGCTTTCTATGAACGGCACAGATCTCCCTTCTATGTAGGAGAGTTAGGCACCGAGATACAACTGTTATGTTTTCTGATTGTAGAATCTGCTGCAGTTTGTTTCTGCTAGATGTGCAGAGAGAAATTGCTTCGGCCCCTAACTCTGAGTCAGGCAGGGATCGACACACAATTGTGCGGTTCCTGATTGTGGAAGCCCTGCAATGTTATTCTGTTTCTTCTGGCTGTGTAGAGTGAAAATGTGCCGGTCCCTTACTCTGAGTTAGAAAGACAGTAATGCTCGCTCCTGTGAATACGACCGGAGCTGAACAGAATGTAAATGAGCTCTCAGCTAGTGAAATGCAAGGAGGAGGGATCCGACCAGCACTGGATATCAGTGTAAACAGAAACAGAAGATAAGGAATACTGTGAATACAAGACAGCTTTGCTAATGACATCCAATTGCAAAATTGCTTGTTTTCACTGTCCCCTTATTCTGAAGACCATTTAATGAAATGATGCAACCCCTTTAAAGTTGTTTACAAATCTTTTTGATACAAGTAAAGAGTGATTTTAAAGTATTTATGTTGCCAATGGTGTTTATGTGAAGTTGAAAGGAGTGGGGACTATTGGCATGGAATTGTGAAACATGTTAATAATAAGAAAAGGGAGGTATATTTGAATTTATTAATGGGCTAAGAACACCACCATTCCTATTGTGGATGCGACGGTGCTCAAAGATTATGCTAACTGGCGGATTGAGGATTGTGTATCTACGCTTTCGAGGCCTCCGGGGTCTAGGTCGAATAGCTTCAGCAAGGGCAAGCATCTTGCACCTCAACTGGAAATTTGTTGTGGCCTGCATTCCAGTGGTTGTTTCCTTTAAATTTCTCTTTAACGCTCTGCTTGAATCTGCACGCTTGGCCATCAGAACATCGGCAAATGCATGGGCCATTCGGCGCATTCAACTTATACCATTTGCATTTGGAATAATGTGTGAGGTGACTTTGACCAACCACACTAACAGGTGGCCTTGCTACAGCCCCATCCCCACTTGTGGTGGTCCAGAGGATCCAGTACTCCAGCCGTTATACCTCAACTGGTGTCTGATGTCTTCCGCACTACTTCAAGGAAAGCCCTTTTTTCCTCATGGACACCAGTACCTCGGGATGGGGAGCCATGTTTGGCCTCCAGATGATGCAGGGTCTGTAGTCTTCTATGGAATCTTGTTTACATATCAATGTTCCAAAGCTCAGGGCCATTTTTAGCGGTCTGTTATTGGTTCCCTTTTCTTCAGGGTCTTCTTTCAGCTTCTTTGCCATTGGTGTTTCAGCTTCTTTGTCATAAGTGGGCCACTCCAGACATCAATCTGTTCACATCCACTTCAACCTTCAGCTCCCGAATTAAGTATCCAGTTCCTGAGATCCCCTGGCATTTGCCATAGACACACTAGTTCTTCTATGGACTCAATTTCGCTGGTCTACCTTTTTCTCCCCTCTTTCCTCAACTTCCAAAACGCCTCAAGAGCTAGAGGGTTACAGCGGTACTCATTGCTTCAGATTGGCCCCGCAGGGCCTTGTATGAAGATTTCATTGCCTTGTTGGCAGATATCCCATGGCCCCTCCCTCTACAACAGACCTTCTTTTCTTAGATCCTCTGGTCTACCCCACTTTACCTTAGCTGCATTTGATGGCTTGGCTGTTGAAACCGCAGTTTTAGAATCTTTTAGTCTCAAAGATTCTGTGGTTCGGATCATGATTTGTGCCTTCAAGCCACAGTCTTTCCATATTTATTATCGTACCTGGAAAACCTTCTTTGCATGGTGTGAGGCACGTGGTTTTCACCCATTAAGTTCTTCTACCCCACGTGTACTATTCTTCCTCCAGTCAGGTCTGAGGCAGGGCTTTGGCCTTTCCTCCTTGAGAGGTCAGATTTCTGCCCTCTCTGTTCTTTTTTGGCACACCTTGGCCCCCCCATCCACAGGTGAAGTCTTTTTCGTAATGGGTCGCTCATTCCACTCCACCTATTCGTAGGTTGATAATGGGAGAATAATGTTCTCATCATGTGTGTCACGGCGCTCGGCGCCGCGGCTCGCCGCGGCCGTCCCCCTGCGGTTATGTCGCGGCTGCCCGCAGCCGTTATCCTTCTGCCCTTGGCCGGGAAACCCCGTACTCACCAGTCCCCGCTCCTGTCTCTGGCTCTGACAGCGACGGCTGGTCTGGATTTAAAGGGCCAGCACGCCGTTAATTGGTTATTGACGGCCGCTGGTCCTATATAAGGAATACGCCCCCAGCACTCTCTGCCAGTTTTTTGGTGTGCATTAGCAAGTCTTGAGAGTGTTGGAAGTCCTGTCTGATTACCCGTGTACCAGTCCGTTCCGCTACGTTTCCTGACCTTGCCTGTTTGCCGCCTGCCCTGACCGTCTGCCTGTCTCTCACCACGAACCTCTGCCGCCTGCCCTGCCCTGACCTTCTGCCTGTCCCCGACTACGCCTCTGGATTACGATTCTGTACCACGCAGTACCCCGGCCGCCATCGCAAGCAAGTCACGTCAGGGATAGCGACCTGGTAGCCTCACGCCGCAGCAAGGCCATCCCGCTTTGCGGCGAGCTCTGGTGAAAACTGGGGGCTACTTAGACTCTGGTCCCTGGCGTGGCTTAACTATCATCGCTTGCGGTGGTCCAGCGAATCCACCGCATTACAGTACAAACTGGCCATGGATTCCACCAGGGTACCTCTGCCCAACAGAGCCAACGTATTGACCAGCTAGCGGCCATGATGCAGAACCTTGCAGTCCGTCTACCTCCACCGGCTGCTGCCTCCGCACCCGCATCCGTTGCTCCGGCATCCATTGCTCTACCTGCTCCGGCTTCGGGACCTTCTCTGCATCTGCCACTACCCTCACGTTACGATGGAGACCCCAAGAAATGCCGTGGGTTCATCAGCCAGTGCTCCATCGACCTCGAGATGATGGGGCACCAATTCTCTACAGAGCATGCCAAGGTGGCCTTCATAATCAGCCTCTTGTCCGGAGACGCCTTGGCTTGGGCTACGCCACTATGGGATCGAGGGGATCCTCTGACAGCTAACCTCCAAACCTTCCTCCGGGGGTTCCGCACGGTCTTTGAGGAACCAGGCCATACTTCCTCGGCTGCCGCGGCACTCCTCCGGCTTCGTCAGGGCGATACCGCGGTCGGTCATTATTCTGTGCAGTTTCGCACTCTCGCTTCGGAGCTGGACTGGAATAACGAAGCTTTGGAGGCAACGTTCTGGCAAGGTCTCTCGGGACAAATCAAGGATGAGCTCGCCACTCGGGATCTACCAGCTGCTCTGGATGACTTAATCCACTTAGCCACCCGAGTCGATATTCGGTTAGCCGAAAGGCAACAAGAGCTCCGCCTTCAACGGGAGGTCGTCCGTCCATGCCGTTTATCCCGCTTGGCTCTCACTTTCCAGCGGCCACCTCTTCCTCCTCCGATGGTTTCCGAAGAAGAACCTATGCAGGTTGAGAGGGCCCATCTGTCCCAGGAGGAACGTTCTCAGCGTCGTCTGAAGCAGCTGTGCTTCTATTGTGGCGGTTCTGGCCACTTTATCGGGGACTGTCCGGTGCGCCCGGGAAACTTCCGCACCTAAGGCTTGTAGGAGAGGCAACCCTAGGTGTCAGAGCGGCCTCGCCCCGTCTCACCATGCCCGTATGTATTGGTGTTTCACCGGACAGCACCTTTCAGGCCACCGCCTTTATTGATTCAGGATCTGCAGGAAATTTCATAAACCACGAACCTGTGACCAGGTTTTGTCTCCCCGTGATTCCGTTGCAGAAGCCTATGTTCGTCTCGTCGGTTAGTGGCGAATGTCTTAAGGATGCTATCCGCTTCCACACTGCTCCCCTCACTTTGCAGATTGGGGCTCTTCACAAGGAGACTTTGCAACTTTTCGTCCTGCCTCGTTCCTTGTTTGAAATCCTTCTGGGCCTCCCGTGGTTACAGGACCATACCCCAACCTTGGACTGGAGCACAGGTGAAGTCATGCGTTGGGGGTCCGCGTGTCTCTCGCGTTGCCTGTCGAAGCCGCAACCTGCTCCTCGGGTCGCCTCCCTGAAGTCTACCAAGCCTCCACTAGGCCTACCTACGCCATACTGGGACTTTGCCAACGTCTTTTCATAAAGACAGGCCGAAACTCTTCCTCCACACCGGCCTTATGATTGTCCCATAGACCTGCAATCTGGCTGTACTCCTCCCCGGGGCCGAGTCTACCCTCTCTCTGTCCCAGAGACTAAGGCCATGTCTGAGTACATCATTGAGAACCTCCGTAAAAGCTTTGGGCGACATGTATGATCGGGCTTTTCGCCTGTTTTTTGGAGTAACCTGCGCCTCCCGGCCCGAATTCCCCTGTCGGACGCAAGGATGCCGTGTTAGGCGCATGGTTCGCCACTTTCAGCTGCGCCCCGCATGAAGGGGCGGGCAATGGGCGCGGTGTAGGCGTTCTGGGTGGGACGTGGCGCGCTCGAAAACTCCGAGGCACGTA
Source organism: Phyllomedusa bahiana (assembly GCA_025379985.1). Taxonomy (NCBI): domain Eukaryota; kingdom Metazoa; phylum Chordata; class Amphibia; order Anura; family Hylidae; genus Phyllomedusa; species Phyllomedusa bahiana. The sequence continues at coordinate 8,373 of JAODAL010022262.1, read as the reverse complement.
CGATCGCAGGTCGGCAAAGTGCAGCGCATTGCAGCGCTCGGCAGCTCCGACAGGCAGACCTAGTTTATTTTGGTCTAAATGCTCCGGCGGCGGCGAAGTGAAGCAAGAACAGAACATGAGAAGAAGCATATAGACGATCGCAACAGAAATCTCGGCGCTCCGCTCCGTGCAGCATGGAGTATGATTCCAAAAAATCGCCTTTATAAAGGCGGAAAACATTCTCAGAAAAGAGCTCATACCTTAAAAATAAAAAATACATTAAAAAAAATCACTTTCCAAAAATCTAGAACGGCGCAATATCAGGAATTAGGATATTGGAAATTGCCGGGAAATACAGTAATTCAAATTCTGAAAGCCATTCTCATTGGTCGGCAGAAACCGGCCAATCAGAATAGGAGCGACAGTGAACCATTAAAACCTATGGAGAAATATTGGCCAATCAGAATCAAAGGCGGGACAGTTCAAAATACAGTAAAAATGTTGAAAAGAGCTGATTGGCTGAGCTAGCGGGGGCTTGGCTATCTCGGCCAATCAGAATAGGAGCGACAGGGACCCATTATAACCTATGGAGAAGTTTAAACCCAAATTTCAAAAATAAAAGGCGGGACAGTTCAAAAATACAGTAAAAATGCACAAAAGAGCTGATTGGCTGAGCTAGCGGGGGCTTGGCTACCCCAGCCAATCAAGCGCGAGCTACTTCTCCCACTGTGTCTATGGAGAGATCGGCGCAATGCAATCTCAGCGCTCAGCGCTGTCCCGGCATGGAGTATGTTTAAAAAAAAAAATCATTTTATTAAGTGAAAAAACATTATCAGATAAAGCGCTGAAACCTTCTATAAAATTAAAGCAGTTAAATCCCAAACAACGCGTTTGTCGCCGAGACCGGCGCTACATAAGGAATTGCAATAGAGAGAATTGCCGGGAAATACAGTAATTCAAATTGTTTAAGCTGTTCTGATTGGTCGGCATAAACCAGCCAATCTGAATAGGAGCGACAGTGGCCCATTCTAACCTATGGAGGAGAATTGACCAATCATATTCAAAGGCAGGACAGTTCAAAATACAGTAAAAAGGCAGAAAAGAGCTGATTGGTTGAAGCGGCAGGGGCTCGTCCAGCTTAGCCAATCAGAGCGCGAGCTACTTTCTCATAGATTTTCTATGGGGAAAAGAAATTCAGAGCAAGCTCTGTGATTGGCTAAGTTAAAAGAGGCGCGGTTTTTTGGACCAATGGGAGAGTGAGCGACGCTCCTAGGGGTTTTTTCAAATGCAATCTGAAAAAAAAAACTGTACATGGCCGAAATCAAATGATAAGACTACAGAAGTTGTCCCGATGTGTATATAAAATCAATAATAATATGGGGGTAACGAAAAAAAAAATTTAATTCAATAAAATCATGTTTATTTCTTATTTCGTTAGCCAAGGATCAATAGTATTGGTGTAACAAAAAATAAAGAAATACAAATTATTTTAGTTAATTAATATTTTTTTTCTTTACCCCCATATTATTATTCATTTTATATACACCTCGGGACAACTTCTGGAGTCTTATCATTTGATTTTGGCCATGTAAAGTTTTATTCCAGACTGCATCAGAAAACCCATAGGAGCGTCGCTCGCTCTCCCATTGGTCCAAATAACCGCGCCTCTTAAATTAGCCAATCACAAACAGAGCTCGCTCTGCATTTTTTTTCCCCATAGAACTCTATGAGAAAGTAGCCTGCGCTCTGATTGGCTAAGCTGGACGAGTCCCCGCCGCTTCAACCAATCGGCTCTTTTCTGCCTTTTTACTGTATTTTGAACTGTCCCGCCTTGGTCAATATTTCTCCATAGGTTAAAATGGGTCCCTGTCGCTCCTATTCCTGATTGGTTTCCATACTCCTCCATAGGATATAATGGGTCTTTGTCGCTCCTTTTCTGTTTGGGCTGGCTCTGCCGACCAATCAGAGGATTTTAACCAATTGAATTACTGTATTTCCCGGCAATTCTCTCTATTGCAATTCCTTTATGTAGCGCCGGTCTCGGTGACAAACACGTTGTTCGGGATTTAACAGATTTATTTTTTGAGAAGGTTTCAGATCTTTATCTGATAATGTTTTACACTTAATAAAAATGATTTTTTTATTCAACTCCATGCCGCACGGCGCTGAGCGCCGAGATTGCATTGCGCCCATCTCTCCATAGACTACAATGGGAGAAGTAGCTCGCGCTCTGATTGGCTGGGATAGCCAAGCCCCGCTAGCTCAACCAATCAGCTCTTTTCAACTTTTTTTACTGTATTTTGAACTGTCCCGCCTTTGATTTGATTGGTTCAAATTCTCCATAGGCTATAATGTCCTTGTCGCTCCTATTCTGATTGGCCGAGATAGCCAAGCGCCCGCTAGCTCACCAATGAGCTCTTTTCTGCATTTTTACTGTATTTTGAACCGTCCCGCCTTTGATTCTGATTGGTCAATAGTTCTCCAAAGTTTTAATGGTTCACTGTCGCCCCTATTCTGAGGGGGCCCGGGTTTATGCCAACCAATGAGAATAGCTTCAGAATTTGAATAACTGTATTTCCGGCAATTTCCAATATCCTAATTTGATATTGCGTCTTTTCGAGATTTTTGGAAAGTGATTTTTTTTTAATGTATTTTTTATTTTTGAGGTTTGAGCTCTTTTCTGAGAATTTTTTCCGCCTTTATAAAGGCGATTTTTTTTATTCATACTCCGCACGGACATCTTTAATGATTTCTCGCTGTTTTCCAGCCTTTGTCTTGAATGGGAATACATGTGAGGCGCAGTCCCCGCACAGCGCCCATGTCCCCCAAACTGTGCCCACACACTGGCGAGGCGCGGGGAACTTTTCCCGCAGAAATGAGCGCACCTACTCGGACGGCGAATCTTAGGTGCAGCGCCGCACGCGCCCAAGTCCCCGCACTGCGCCCCACACACTGGCGAGGCCGGCGGACTTTACATAGGATGTATGAGCGCCCCCAGTGCCGACATAAATCAGGCGCAAATTTTGCCGGAAAACCGGCGGAAAGGTGCGCCCCGACGTGGCAAGATTCATACATGTCGCCCTTCATTCGTAAGTCCTCCTCTCCAGCAGGAGACGGCTTCTTTTTCGTGGAGAAAAAGGACGGGTCTCTCCGGCCCTGCATCGACTATCGGGGCTTAAATAAAATTACATAAAAAAACGCTTTCCCTCTGCCCTTGATCTCGGAACTCTTCGACCACCTGCGTGGCGCGAAAATCTTTTCCAAGCTGGATCTACGCGGTGCTTATAACTTAATTCATATTAGACAAGGCGATGAGTGGAAAACGGCGTTTAATACGCGGGATGGCCACTTCAAGTATCTGGTTATGCCATTCGGTCTCTGCAACGCTCCTGCTGTATTTCAGAACTTTGTCAACGATATCTTCCGGGACCTACTCTGCATCTGTGTCATCGTTTACTTGGACGATATTCTAATTTTTTCTCCGGATCTCGTAACCCATCGCCACCACGTCCGCCAGGTCCTCAGGCGACTCCGCTCCCATCAGCTTTTTGCCAAACTGGAGAAGTGTCTCTATGAATGTACCAGCTTACCCTTTTTAGGGTACATCGTCTCTGATAAGGGTCTCCGAATGGATCCTTCAAAACTCTCCGCAGTGTTGCAGTGGCCACAACCGGTGGGCCTTCGGGCCATTCAACGATTTTTGGATTTGCCAATTATTATAGACAATTTATCCCACACTTCTCTATGCTTGTTGGGTCCCCTTGTGGGCCCTAACTAAGAAGAACGCCAATCCCAAATCCTGGCCCCCCGAAGCTCAAGAAGCCTTCAACCGTCTCAAATCTGCATTCACGTCTGCTCCGGTCCTGTCTCGCCCGGACCCGAACCACCCATTCATTCTGGAAGTGGACGCTTCCTCGGTGGGTGCCGGTGCTGTCCTCCTGCAAAGATCTTCCTCGGGTAAACTGCATACTTGTGGATTTTTCTCCAAAACTTTCTCTCCTGCCGAGAAGAATTATACCATCGGGGATCGCCCAATTACTGGCCATAAAGTTGGTCTTTGAAGAATGGCGTCACCTGTTGGAGGGGCTCGTCATCCTATTGATACTTCACCGACCTAAAAAAAACCCCCTATATTTTTCAGTCGGCTCAACGCCTGAATCCCCGGCAGGCCAGATGGTCGCTCTTTTTTGCCTGTTTTGACTTCCTGCTACACTTTCAGCCAGCCGGGAAGAACGTCAAAGCCAATGCCCTATCTCGTGCCTCGGATACAGTGGGTCTTGAGTCTCCTCCACAGCACATAGTCCCTCCGGAACAGCTCATCGCGGCTGCCCCTGTGGATCTTCAACACTTGCCCCCCGGGAAGACTTCTCGAACAGCTGGGCATCCAGGAGTCCATAGATCCCTACAGCTGGTCTCCCGTTACTACTGGTGGTCCACCCTTGCTCAAGATGTCAGGGACTTTGTGCTGGCCTGCTCCTCCTGTGCCTGTAATAAGGTTCATCGTCTCAAACCCTCGCGCCTTCTTCAGCCTCTCCCTGTGCCGGAAAAACCCTGGACCCATGTCGCCATGGACTTTGTCACAGATCTCCCGCCCTCATCTGGAAACACGGTCATCTGGGTGGTGACCGATCTTTTCTCTAAAATGGCTCACTTTATCCGTCTGCCTGGGTTATCCTCTGCCCCCCAGCTGGCCCAACACTTTTTCCATCATGTTTTCCGCTTGCACGGTCTCCCTTTGCATATTGTCTCTGACAGGGGAGTCCAGTTTATTGCTAAATTTTGCCGGGCTCTGTGCTGTCAGTTACAGATTCAGCTGGATTTTTCATCTGCATACCAACCTCAAGCTAACGGGCAGGTAGAGAGGGTTAACCAGGTATTGGGTACCTACTTGCGGCACTTTGTGTCCGCTCGTCAGGATAACTGGTCCAATCTACTCCCCTGGGCAGAGTTTTCCTATAACTCTTTAGATTCAGAATCCGCTGGGGCCTCCCCTTTTTTTGTCATCTTTGGGTTACATCCCCGCCCACCTCTCCCGCTAGCTACTTCATCTCTTGTCCCTGCCGTGGATGCCCAAGTAAAGGACATCAAGGCTCTCTGGCAACTCACACGACAGGCCCTGCTACGAGCTTCTGCACGCACCGAACTGACAGGTATCGTAGGCCCCCGCGCCTATTTGAGCCAGGCGATAGGGTTTGGTTATCCACGAAGTACATCCGCTTTTAGGTGCCCAGTTACAAGTTGGGCCCCAAATACTTGGGCCCTTTTGTGGTACTGAGGCGACTGAACCCAGTATCCTATAAGCTCCGCTTGCCCCCGAGTCTACGAATCTCGATCGCATTTCACGTGTCCCTCCTCAAACATGTGGTGCTTAACCGCTTCTCCCGAAGAACTGTCTCTCCTCTCCTGTCGCGTATACAGATAACATCTTTGAGGTCAAGGAGGTGCTGCGAGATGACAGTGAGGGGGAAGCGGTTCTTCCTTATTGACTGGAAGGGCTTCGGTCCAGAAGAGGGGGAGAGCTAAGGGGGGGGGGGTTTACTGTCCCGGCGCTCGGCGCCACGGCCGGCTCCCTGCGCTTATGGGGTCCACCGCGGGTGCCGCAGCTGCCCGCAGCCGTTGTCCTTCTGCCCTTGGCCGGGAAACCCCGTACTCACCAGTCCCCACTCCTGTGTCTGGCTCTGTCAGCCGCCGCGCGCGTACCCGCTGCTTAGGGCGCGCGCGCGACGGCTGGTCTGGATTTAAAGGGCCAGCGTGCCGTTAATTGGTTATTGACGGCCGCTGGTCCTATATAAGGAATACGCCCCCAGCACTCTCTGCCAGTTTGTTGGTGTGCGTTAGCAAGTCTTGAGAGTGTTGGAAGTCCTGTCTGATTACCCTTGTACCATCCGTTCCGCTACGTTTCCTGAACCTTGCTTGTTTTGCCGCCTGCCCTGACTGTCCCGCCTGTCTCTGACCACACCTCTGCTGCCTGCCCTGACCTTCTGCCCGTCCCCACTACGCCTCTAGATTTCGATGCTGTCCCCCGCAGTACCCCGGCCGCCATCGCAAGCAAGTCACGTAAGGGGTAGCGACCTGGTAGCCTCACGCCGCAGCAAGTCCATCCCGGTTTTCCCCTGGGCTCTGGGGAAAAACCGGGCTACTTAGCTCCGCTCCCGGGTGTGGCTTAATATCATCGCGCGGTGGTCCGCAAATCCCCTCCCATTACAATGTGCATTATGCCCCTTTTAAACCCCCCATGACCCTATTTCCTGGAAAGCTGTTCCCTACAGGCTGTCAATTATTTTATTCTCCACCGGGGATTCCCAAGTCCTTCTCCATGCCTTTTAACCCGTTTTTGCATTTAAATGTAGTCATGTAAGGATTTTTCCCTCCCCATGGCAAACCCTTGCTTTATCTTGTTAAACCTATCTCCCATTTCTCTGCCGGGCTCCAACTTATCCTTCCCTTTGTAATAACCATTTCCCTATTTTTTGTTTACTTTTACCAGAGTTTTCATCTGAAAGATAAATATTCTCTGTGCAATCCTTGTGAAAGATCTTAATAAAAAATGAAAGAGGATACTGAGCCTGGGTATCCCACTTGTAACAGGGACCCATTTGGGTATGCCCTTTAATTTACCCCCTTTTTTTATCCTGAGTCAGTTGCTTACCCACTTGCCACTTTTTCCCCCCAGTCCAAGCATTCTCATTTTCTTACCCCCTTTTATGTGGCACTGTATAAATGCTTTAAAAAAATCTAGATATATGACATCAAGTGCCCCCCCAGCCCGTCTAGAACTGACTTCCTTAGAAACTGATGAGTTTAGTTTGACAGGCCAATCCTTCAAAACCCCATGCTGAAATGGTTTTAAAACATTTATTTTCAGTGAGATAATCCAGGAAAAGCATCTCTAAGAAAACTTTCAAACATTTTACCCACATAGGGTTAAGTTTAAACCACCCTATAGTTTCCGGATATTTTTGACCCCTTTTGAATATTGGCAAAATTTTGCTATGCGCCGACCTTTGGGACATCCCCCGTTTTTAGCAGCCCATAAATATTTAGAATGGGGGCCTATCTATGACATTACTTAATTTCCTTGGACATGCAGGTGTTACCATCAGGGGCCCGGTAATTTGTCTATTTTAATTTTTTAGACTGGTTCACTTCTTCCTGGGTTTGACAAGAAAAATTTAAGTTTGGGGTTTACCTCATCCCCCTGTTCATCAATAGGAAAGTCATCCTCCTCGGTAAATACGTGGGAAAAAATAGTTTAATGGGTTTTCTTTTTTTTCGTCGCCCTCTACAGTCCCCTCCCTCAATAAATTTTTAAGGGGGGAAATTTTCTGTTTTAATCTTTTACCTTATTTTTATAGTTAAAATTTTTGGGGTTATTTTTCTTTCTAGGCAATTATGTCATTCCTCCACTTTACTGCCTTTATAATATTTTTTCAATTTTAAATTTTTTTTCCTGTAGTTTTTAGTGCCTCTTTACTGCCTCCTGTTTTAGAGATAAACCTTTTTTTTTGTTTTTTTTCCCTTTTACTCCCTGTTGATCCCCATTGGGTTTTTCCCGTTTTAATTTTTTTATTACCATAATGTATGTCCTCTCACAGTGGGGGTCCTAAGAGTTTTTTAAAAAAATCCCTTTTTATTTTTCTGCCATTTTTAAACACCCTTGTCCCAATAGGTTTAGGACTCCCTAAGCGAATAAAAATTTGCCCGCCCCAATTCGTGTTTTTGTGGTTCCCGACAAAATCTCTTTGAAATGATGACGTTAGGTTGAAACGTCACGGGCGATAGTCGATAGTCGGCAATTATCGTGAGATATTCAAAGTTGATGTAGTTATCACCGATGACCATTAAAGTCTATGGGGAACAACAAACCTTTATTTTTACACCCAAAAAGGGCTGGAGAACTGGAATAAAAAAAACCACAACAGTAAATGGATCGTGCACATCTTAGGCAACACATTAGGTTATAAAAGCCCAGGAAAAAACTACAGACCATTCACTATCCCTGCTTCACCACGCAGGGCCCTTAAACCTGCAGACCACAAATTTAAAAAATTTCCCCGAAGGGCAGTATGATTTAAACATCATTTACTTGAACTGGGCATTGAAAATTTCCCCGTCCCGGAACGCCAGACCCCAAAAACCCGCAGACCCCCAGATTTAAATAGTGCCGGGAAAAAGGAGTCTTTCAACCACCATTTTGTTGAAATGGACATTGACTAACCCGTCCCGTCCACAGTTGACCCTTAAACCCGTTGACCCACAATTAAAAAAGGGGGAAAAAAGAGTCTTTCAAACCCCATTTTAGTTACTGGACATTGACTATACTGTCCGTCCCCCGAAAGACCATTAAACGTCTGACCCCAAAATTAAAAAATGCCGGAAAAAGGATCTTTCAAC
>JAODAL010022261.1:0-65151 GCA_025379985.1 Phyllomedusa bahiana | reverse complement strand
ATAAGGTTTTCCCTGTTTGTGCTTTTATATTCATAAAATACCAGGTTTTAAAAACGGCACATACAACAATTTTTCCTGCCCATTTGGGAGCGAAATTTAACCCAAAGGGTTACCCAAGCTTTTACGGTTCATTGGAGTTAAATACAGGGTGTTTTTTTACCCATATACAGATTCTTCATCAAACAGTGTCTGTACATTTTAGAACAAACAGTATGTCAGACAGAGAGTGGCAGTTCTTCACCTGCGAGTGCCAGTGGCACAAACATTCCTGGAGCAGGCCCAGGTCGCAGCACAGCAAGGGGACGTCGCAGCAGAGGTCACTCGGTGGGGCCCAAAACTGCCGCTGTCGTTCTAGCGGCCGTGTGTTGTTCAGCAACCCAATGGTTTTGATTGGTTGACTAGGTCATCCACTTCCTCCCAGATAACATCTGACAACCCAGTCCAAGAGTCGGTTGGAACGTCAGACACAACCCTTATTTGGGCAGGCCCGGGAGCGGGTCAGCGGCCCTCACCTATCCTCAACCCGCCTCTGTCCCATCCGGTTCCCTCAGCAATAGATCTACTATGGGGTCGGGGCTCAGTGCCACTATACAGCGAGGATGAAGAGGACAGCCAGCAGCTACTTGGCAGCGAAGAAATGGGGCCAATATCCCCTGATTCTTGCAGTAGGCGGAAAAGTATAGATGTGGAGAGTGGCATGGGAGGTCATGTTGTGAGGGGTCACCTCTGCATACCAAGACGGTGATGAGGACAGCAGTTGACGATAAAACACAAATCGATGATGATGTAGCCGACCGCACTTGGGAGCCGGGTGAAGAAAGGGGCTTCATCATCGCAGGAAAAGAGGGCGTCAGCTTGCGCGTCAGGCAGGGGCGCAGCCAGCAAGTGGGTTGTGTGGCCGTGAGTCAGCAGGTAGCAGCAGTGTGAGGTCAGGAGCCAAGCGGCCACGGGTAGAAAACCCCTTCGCAGGTCCAAGAAAGTAGCGGCACAGGGGCTCAGCAAGGCAGCAGCAGTATCAGTCACTCAGTGCGGAGCGTTAGCGGTAAAATCAGCTACTCGGGGGTGTGGCAGTTCTTTGTAAGAAAACTGGAGGAGCCGAATATGGGTAAATGTAGAATCTGTGGGCAGAAAGTGAAGCGTGGCCAGGGGGCTAACGTTGGCACCACAGCCCTGCGTCAACACATGCAGCATCATCATCCGGTGGCCTGGGAGAAACGTGGCTCAGATGTGGTGGTCCATCCAGCCGCCGCAGCAACAGCAGCAGCAGCGCCCAGTGGCACGCATGCCATTGCAGCCAGTCAAGGCTCCACCACCTCTGCGACGGGAGCTGTTTCTCTTGGCATCATCTCTCGGTCCAATTCACTCTGCCACCCCAGTTAGAAGGGTCCAAGGACTACTGGGCAGCCAAACTGGATGTTGGGGGCCACAACTTGCCGAGTTTTGCAGGGGAGAAGCTGTCCTGCCCGGCCAGTATGTGGCATCAGTGCGGGTGTTCAGTGCGGCGGGGGCCATTGTTACCCCAAGGAGAACCCGCTTGTCCCCGGGAAATGTGTAACGACTGACCTTTGTCAAGATGAACCAGGCATGGATCGGCCAGGATTTCCACAATGCCACCAATGCCTTAGGCGTCAGACTAGATCAGCCATGACGCCTCACCCAAACAGTGAGAAATGAGTCTGGGTTCAAACTACCTGCCTCAACCATTTATTCTGATGCCGCCACCCGCCTGATGCCACCATCTGCTGACAGTTCTCCATCTGCCTACCAACATCTTTACCAGGGACTGGTATTGCCACCCACCTCCACACTCTGTCATTGTGCCACTCTATGACCTCATCCTGCTGCTGTTGCTGGTGCCGTGACCTCCATATGTGTGTCATTGTGCCACTCTCTGACCTCATCTGCTGCTGCTGTTGTTGCTTCTGCATCACTTCCACACTGTGTCATTGTGCCACTCCTGACCTCATGCTGTTGCTCCTGCCCCCCGTCACCTCCATTCTGTCATTGTGCCACTCTGTGGCCTACTCCAGTTTTTGCCACCTCCAGAATGTCATTGTGCCACTGCCTGACCTCATGCTGCTGCTGCCGTGACCTCCACACTGTGTCATTGTGCCACTCTGTGGCCTACTACTGTTTTGCCACCTCCAGAATGTCATTGTGCCACTGTCTGACCTCATGCTGCTGCTGTGGCTGCTGCCGTGCCCTCCACTCTGTGTCTTTGTGCCACTCTGTGGCCTACTCCAGTTTTTGCCACCTCCATAATTTCATTGTGCCTCTGTCTGAGCTCATGCTGCTGCTGCTGTCGTGACCTCCACACTGTGTGATTGTGCCACTCTGTGCCTTACTACTGTTTTGCCACCTCCAGAATGTCATTGTGCCAATGCCTGACCTCATGCTGCTGCTGTCGTGACCTCCACACTGTGTCATTATGCCAATCTGTGGCCTACTCCTGTTTTGCCACCACCAGAATGTCATTGTGCCACTACCTGACCTCATGCTGCTGCTGTCGTGCCCTCCACACTGTGTCATTGTGCCACTCTGTGGCCTACTCCAGTTTTTGTCACCTCCAGAATGTTATTGTGCCACTGCCTGACCTCATGCTGCTGTCGTGACCTCCACACTGTGTCATTGTGCCACTCTGTGGCCTACTCCAGTTTTTGCCACCTCCAGAATGTTATTGTGCCACTGCCTGACCTCATGCTGCTGCTGTCGTGACCTCCACACTGTGTGATTGTGCCACTCGGTGGCCTACTACTGTTTTTGCCACCTCCAGAATGTCATTGTCCACTCCCTGACCTCATGCTGCTGTTGCCGTGACCTCCACACTGTGTCTTGTGCCACTCTGTGGCCTACTCCTCTTTTTGCCACCTCCAGAATGTCATTGTGCCACTGCCTGACCTCATGCTGCTGCTGCCGTCACCTCTACACTGTGTCATTGTGCCACTCTGTGGCCTACTACTGTTTTTGCCACCTCCAGAATGTCGTTGTGCCACCTCTGACCTCATACAGCTGTGGCTGCCACCGTCACCTCCACACTCTGTCACTAATGTTGCCACCTGAGCTCTCAGCTTGTTTTTTTCCAGCTTTCGCTGGCATGACTTTATCAGGCAACATTTCCGCTTCAGTTTTTTTTGGTCAGTTTTGCCCTCTTAAGTGCCCAGGGAATTTTATAGTGAAGCGATTCTAAGAGCGGCGGCAGTCATGTGCATGTCATACTAAAACACAACATTGTAGAAGAAACCCAAAACCCAAGCTCCCTCTGCATATTTAAGCATGGCATAACGTTCTACAGCACCCTGCATTCTCTGGGCAGCCTGGAAATAGCTGTTTTTTAACGCGATTCATGCCGAAGTAATTCAGACCGAAACGAATTTTGTCGGAAAATTCGGCGATGTGACCGAATTGAATTTTTGAGAAATTCACCCATCTCTAATTGCTACCCAGAAGATGATACAGTTAAAGAGAAAATTAAGTCTAAAAGAAAATGTGCAGCTTATGGGGATACATAGAATAATATGCATAGAATAAAGAGAACATGGCAATAAACTTTTGGACACTTTTTTTTTTTTTTTTTTTAAAGTGCTCTGTGCTCTACATCAAACATTTATAGTTGGAGGCCAGTTTACCTAACAGTAAGGTTTTCAATAAAAGTAGGAACCAACATGAAAAGCGAAAAAAAGACTTCATTCAGATGTTCATTTTGGCCAGATCCAACTTTGGAATTTACAGATTATGACCTCTAACCAGTTGCACAAATCCCAGTGGTCCCTCAAGTTACAGTGGCCTCACAATACAATATTTTCAATATTCTGATGACACTTTGTGATCTTCTTCTTGTCAAGAGACTCATATGACAGTCAGGGATTATAGTGCAGAAGTGGTATATCAGACTCATCCTCTAACTCATTTGATACATTCACTTTATACATTTATTTCTTTCTCATATTAAATCTTCAATACAAACACCAATCCCAAACTGGAGGTAAGTCAGAAAGTACGGGATTTTGAAAAAGAGGGTGGGGTCGCCCTAAGGAAAGGATTCAAACCCAAAAAACTTCCAAACCCAAAAAATTGAGATCAGGAACTGAATCTCTGGGGTAAAACTCGATCTTCCTTAAATATATCCATAAAAGTAAAGTACTGCTCTTGGAGGTAACAGTGGTGTCTTTTTAAAAACATTAAGGGGGCAGTATGAACGGCTTTTCGCCTTTTTCTGGGGAACTGCGCCTCACCGGGCCCAATCCCTGTGGGGGGGGAAAGCAGGGATTCGGTTAAGGCAGCGTTTGCCATTTTCAGCGCCCCCCGATAAGGGCTGTAAAGGGGCCCCGGGTTTGGCGCGGTGCGGGCGTTTTCCCGGGGCGGGACGCAGCGTGCTCGATAACTCAGAGGCATGTACGATAACGGCTTGGCAAAGTGAGGCGCATTGCAGCGCTACGCCAGCTCCGACAGGCAGAACCTAGTTGATTCTGGTCTAAATGATCCGGCGAAGGCGAAGTAAAGCGAGAACGGAACATGAGAGGAAACATATAGAAGATCGCAACAGAAATCTCGTCTCTCAGCTCCGTGCGGCAGGAGTATGATTAAAAAAAAATCGCTTTTATTAGGTGTAAAACATTATCAGAACAAGAGCTCAAACCTTATAAAAAAAAAATAACTTTCCAAAAGTCCAGAACGGCGCAACTCAGAATTCTAGGTTCTTAGAAATTGCTGGGAAAATACAGTTTTATTCCAATTCTGTAAGCTATTCTCATCTGTCGGACAGAAACCAAACCAATCAGAATAGGAGCGACAGTGAACCATGTAAAACCTATGGAGAAAGTATGGACCAATCAATTCAAAGGCGGGACGAGTTCAAATACAGTAAAAATACAGAAAAGAGCTGATTGTTTGACCAAGCGGGGCTTGGCTATCTCGGCCAATCAGAATAAGGAGCGACAGTGAACCTTAAAACCTATGGAGAAGTATGGACCAATCAAATTCAAAGGCGGACACTTCAAAATACAGTTAAAAATGCAGAAAAGAGCTGATTTGGTTTGAGCTAGCGGGGTTTGGCTATCTCGCAATAAGAATATGAGGGACAGGACCCTTATAAAGCTTATGGAGAAGTATGGACCAATCAATGAAAAGGCGGACAGTTCAAAAATACAGTAAAAAAAGCCATAAAAGAGTTGATTGGTTCAGCCCAGGCAGCAGATATGAATCCACCCAATCATACAGTAGTGCGGACTATTTTGAATGGAGAAAGAAGGAGTATAGAAAGGGCGCCACTAAAAAGTTATTACTGTCTATGGGAAATATTCTAGGATTGTGATTGGTTGGGGAGAAAAGGGGCTCGTCCAGCTTAGCCAATCAGCGGCTGAGCTACTTTCTCATAGTGTTCTATGGGGAAAAGAAATGCAGAGCGAGCTCTGTTTGTGATTGGCTAATTTAAAAGAGGCGCGGTTATTTGGACCAATGGGAGAGCGAGCGACGTAACAAAACTGTACATGGCTGAAATCAAATGATAAGACTCACGAAGCTGTGCCGATCTGTATATAAAATGAACAATAATATGGGGGTAACGAAAAAAAAAATTAATTCAATAAATTCATTTTTATTTCTTTAGTTTCGTTACACCCATACTATTGATCCTTGGCTAACGAAAATAAAGAACAAAAATGAATTTATTGAATTCATTTTTTTTTTCGTTACCCCCATAATATTGTTAATTTTTTATACACATCGGCACAATTTCGTGAGTCTTATCATTTGATTTCGGCCATTTACAGTTTTATTACAGATTGCACTAGAAAACCCATAAGAGCGTCGCTCGCTCTCCCATTGGTTCAAATAACCGCGCCTCTTTTAAATTAGCCAATCACAACCAGAGCTCGCTCTGCATTTCTTTTCCCCATAGAACTCTATGAGAAAGTAGCTCAGCCGCTGATTGGCTAAGCAGGACGAGCCCCTCTTCCTTTAACCAATCACAGTCCTAGAATATTTTCCATAGACAGTAATAACTTTTAGGGCGCCCTTCTATCGCGCCCTCTTTCTCCATTCAAAATAGATGCACTACATATGATTGGTGGATTCATATCTGCCTCCTGGGCTCAACCAATCAGCTCTTTTCTGCCTTTTTTACAGTATTTTGAACTGTCCGCCTTTTCATGTGATTGGTCCATACTTCTTCATAGGTTATAATGGTTCACTTTCGCTCCTATTCTGATTGGTTGGTTTCTGCCGACCAATGAGAAAAGCTCACAGAATTTGAGGTACTGTATTTCCCGGCAATTTTCAATATCCAAATTCCCGATGTAGCGCCGTTCTAGATTTTTGGAAAGTGATTTTATTTATGTATTTTTTTAGTAGGTTTCAGCTCTTTTTCAGAGAATGTTTTACACCTAATAAAGGCGATTTTTTGATTCATACTCCGCACGGACATCTTTAATGATTTCTCGCTCTTTTTTCCAGCCTGTCTCGAATCGGAATACATGTTAGGCGCAGTCCCTTCTGCGCCTAAGTCCCATCTGCGCCCCACACACTGGCGAGGCGCAGTGAACTTTTCCCCACATGTATGAGCGCACCTCCTCGGGCGGCGAATCTTAGGCGCAGTCCCGCACTGTGCCTCACACACTGGCGAGGCGTGGCGGACTTTACATGATATGTATGAGCGCGCCCCAGCGCCGACATAAATCAGGCGCAAATTTCGCCGGAAAACTGGCAAAAACATGCGCCCCGACGTGGCGAGCTTCATACATGTCACCCTAAAACTTTGACCATGAAGAAACTAAATCAGCGATGCTTTGAGATTAAGAGAGAGATTGGTTATTGAACACATATATTTATTAGCTTCTTGAGCACAAGCCTATTTTTGATTTAATTCTTCTTTTCATTTCCATTTTTCAAGAGTCATAACTTTTTTATTTTCTTGTTTACATACCTGTATATGGACTTTTTTCTTTCTTTTGTAGAATGAGTTGTATTTTTTTGCTGTGCACTATATAATATTGCGGCATGGGTGGAAGTAAACAAAAAAAATGCAATTGATCTTTTTTTTGTGGTGAGTGGTTGCTTTTCCCATGTAGCATGAATCACATGATAAATGTATTTTGTCGGTTGGTGCAATCCCACTGATATAAAATATCTAAAGTTTATATTACATTTATCATTTTAAGTTTTTTTCACAGCCCCATCTTCTGAGACCAATAACATTTTTATTTTTGTATCATTGGAGGTGCATAGATCTAATAGGAGCACAATCATAGCAAACATGGCCTTCATTAGGCTTCCCTACTGCCATGGTAACTGTACAGCATCCATGGATCACATCTTTGGAGGGGGCCGAGTGTGTGGTGGAAGAAGTCATTACACTTCCATATAACAGTTTAACTGCTGCTGTTGCATTGCAATGGTTAACTGGCTGGGATTGCAGTTATTTCCGGTCCCAGCAACTGATGGCAGCTCCTGGTCCAGGTCCATACAACCATAGCGATGTCAGTATATCCAAGTATGTCATGCATTATTAAGGAGATTTTTTTGCAGTATAACATGAAACGTTGTATATTGAATACCTCATATTATGTGGATACATTTTTTAACATGTAGAACATTACATTTCATACATAAGACCATATTAGTTGATTGAGAGGAAATTCTTTATTCATTTTTCATAGGTTAAAAACATATCTATTATGGTGAACCAGTTAGCGGTACATAATGCAAACAACATTCTAAGGGCTTGTTCACAAGGCTTATTTCAGAACGGATTTGCCGCCCTATTTAAGATGGTAAATCCGTTCCGAAATCAGTTACAAATAAGTAACAGGCCATTTAATATTGCTTTCAATGGGAAATACGTGTCGTTGTTCAGACGACACTTATTTCCGTGCCATATTGTGCCGCGGATTTGCGGCCGCAAAACGGCCGGAAAAACAATGGTCCTGTCACTTATTGAGCCGGATTTCACGATGGATTCACCCCATATAATGAATGGTGTTTGTCAATCCATTGTGAAATACGTGCCACACTTTAGTGACACTTCTTTCACACTGATTTTCAACTGATTTCGGAATGGATTTACAATCGGAAATCCGACGTGAATCCATTCTGAAATAAGCCGAGTGAACGAGCGCTAAAAGTTCAAAGGGAAATTGCTTCCTTACAGAAACGTTTCAATGAATGTAAGGAAAGGGACTCATCATTTCACATAGAGTCTGGTAAGTCTACATTTACTCAGTAAGTCTACATTTACTCAGTATCTTCCTTTCTGGGGCCCAGATGTGTAGCAATTACACAATAATACTCCTAACTCTATAACCATTGAAACAAGTGGTGTGAGCTGGCCTGATTCACAAGAACTTACAATTGATGAGGACATAGGGGATGATAAAAATAGTTTGATTTGTACAATGGTCCAGCCATCTTTAATACTGAAAAGGGCAGAGCACATAGAGGTGGATAAACCAACCATCCAGACACCACCTGTGTATGTAATGTATGAAGTGGGGAGTATACCACTGAATGACGGCGGAGGTGGTAAAAGGAAGGCTTATTCATGAATGTGATAGGCCAACCTAACAAGATGTGTTTTTGGGCACACCTAAAATTGTGAATACTGGAAATGTATCTGATTGTTACATAGAACCAGAGCAGTGCGAGATAAATCTTGGAGAAAAGAGTGCAAGGGTTAGATAATTATGGTTAGAAGTTAATCTTAGATTGTTAGCAGAATGTCGAGCCCAAGTAGGGTGATATAAAGAGGTAAGGAAGTAGATATAATAAGGTGCAGAACTGTGGATAGCTTTAATGGTGAGTGATTAGTTTGTAAGATATTCTGTAGTAAATGGGCAAACTAAGCAGTGACTGGCGCAAGGTAGAATCATCAGTGTATCTCTTAGGGCATGTCCCCACGAACAGGTTTTTCAGATGGTTTTACATATGGTTTTCTGTTTAGAAAGCCATCTGTAAACCGGCTGTCAAACTTTAACATGGATCTTGTTGGAAAATCTGCACGGATCCTTTAGAGTGGGTTCATAAATCAGGCGCATTCTAGGCAATTAATATGCGCATGAAATTTGCCGTCCCCATACCAAATTTTATGCACGTCGCCCTAAATCTCCTAAATAAATATGGGGTTGTCTCGCTACAAGGATTGCTTTTTATGCTAAAGATCTTGTAAAAACAAGTCACTTTGCAATATGTGTCCATTAACAGTGTCCTACCTATTGCTAGGTATCTCCTCTTGTATGGGCTGCATCAGCTCTTCAGGTCGCTATAGCTACAGACATGTTCAATCTCTCCTGATAGGCTGCGAGCACTGGTCGCTATAGCTACAGACCTGGTATGGCCAGTATAAGCCAGTAAACCGCCCCTGAATTCAAAAATAAAACTGAAAAAACAGTACTGAGGTAAGATGAATCGATGTAGTGAGACAACTCCTTTAAATAACTGCAAAAACTATCCCATTAAATAATTGTAGTTCCCAGACGTAACTCCCAAAATACAGACCCGAGACCAAATCCAAATATGAACTCCAGGCCAAACCATCTAGAGACCGCAGACACTTACACAGAACAGCCAATATTCTCTCTTCTTCAGTTGAGCCTTGCTGCTCCCCTCTCAGATTTCAGAGCACATTTGTGCTATATAGATCATACACATTGCAGGTTCACTAGATTTTTGTCTGTAATTTACAACACAAACATGAAAAAAACCGCATTGCGCCTCAAACTCCTATCTTTATTTTGTTTGTTATAAGAATTGCCACCAATTCCTGTTGCAATGTGGAGCTTTAGACATTAACTACCTTGCTAACCCTATGTCTTGGTCCTGCTGTCAAGTGACGACACTTAAGATTGCCCGGTAGCCACCTATACTGTATGTATACGATTATAAAGCAATCTCATTGAATTCAATTGATCAACCAACAGCAAATATTTATGAATTAATTGAGTGTGGCCAATAGCTGAGAATGAAAAACTTTAATTTTTGTAGTGAAGGGTTGTGGACAATTGCTATTAAAGAGAACCTATCAGCTACTTTATGATGACCAAATGCCGGGGGCAGCAAAAAATTGCGGGCCATTTTTACCGGTCCCAACCATGTGTTTTTTAACCCCAAAAAACGCTTTTTCCCAGTTTTTTTTTTACCCGGGAAAAGGGTTTTTGGTTAAACCCACAGGGTTTGGGGGAAAGAGTTGGGCAAAATTTTTCTCAAAAAATTTTCGGTTGGGTTTAACCTTCGCCAAAAATTTTCCGCAAAATTCGTTTCGGCCCAAATTACTTGGGCCCACAAATTCACGTTAAAAAACAGTATTTCGAGGCGGGCCCAGAGCCTGCGGGGTGTGTTTGAACGTTGTCCCAAATGCTTAAATATGCAGGGGGAGTTTTTGGTTTGGTCTTCATACAATTTTTGGGGGTTTTATTTATGACACGCCCCCATGACTGCCCCGCTCTTTAAAAATCGCTTCACTTTTAAAAAAGGGCCCTGGGCATTTTTGGGGGAAAAAACTGCCCAAAAAAAACTGAAGCAGGGAACGAAAGCCTGATAAAGTAATGGCACCCAAAAGGGGAAAAAAAAAAAAAAAATGAGAGCTCGGGTTTGGGGAACATTAGGGACAGGGGTTGGGGGAACCGGGGGGGGTCCGGCGGCCCAACCCAAAACAGCAGCTTGAGGTCAGCCCAGTGGCACAAATGACTTCTGGAAGTGGAAAAAAACAGTACCAGGCCGCAGAGGGGGCACAATGAAACAGTGTGGAGGTCACCGGGGGCAGCAGCATGAGGTAAGGCAGTGGCAAATTGACAAATTCTGGAGTGGCAAAAAAGGAGTGGGAAAAAGAGGGGTTTCAATGACCCCGTGTGGAGGGCCGGCGGAGAAACAGCAGCGAAATAAGGTCGGGAACTGTGGCAAAATTTGAAACAGTGTGGGGGGGGCCCCTGGGCCCGGGGAAAGCACTTCAGCCTCTTGAGGTCAGGACAGTGGCACAAGGGAAAAAATTTTTGGAGGTGGCAAAAACGGGGTTTAGGCCACAGTGCGGAGGGCCCGGCTGCACCCACGGCAGCAGCATGAGGTCAGACAGTGGCACAATAAACCACAGGGTGGAGGGAAAGGACGGGAGTACCCCGCAGCATGAGGCCCCAGAAAAGTGGCCAATGACATTCTGCAGGGGGCCCAAAAAATAGTTTTAGGCCCAGAGCGGCCCAATGACGGGAGAGCGGAGGCCCAAGGGCCCAAGGCAGCGGGCATGAGGTAAGGCGGTGGCACAATGACGGAGAGTGGGGGGTGGGGACGGGAGAAAACACCCATGAGGTAAAAAGGGGGCCAATATGGCCCCAAAAACTTTTTGGGAAAGGTGGCAAAACAGTACCGGGCCCCGCAGAAGTGGGCACTTTGAACAGTGGGATGTAACCGGGCAAACAGCAAACAAAAGAAGCAGCGAAATGAGCACATAGAGGGGCACAATGACGGGAGTGTTGAGGGGGGGGGGGGCAATAAAAAGCCCCTGGTTAAAGACGGGGGTTTGGAAAGATGGAAAAAAACTATCAGCAGATGTGTGGTTTTCAGGGCGGGATTGGGGCGGCATCAAAATTTAAGTGGTTTGAGGAAGGTAGTTTAAACCCGGGAACCCTAAACGCCAAAAGGCATTGGTGTGGGGAAAAATTTAAAGGAAGATCCCAGCCCCTGATTAACCCTTGACAAAGGCAGTCGTTAAACATTTCCCTTGGAAAAAGCGGGTTCTCCTTGGAGGGGAAAGGGATGGCCCCCGCCCCCAACCTGAACCCCCGTCTGATGCCAATTACTGGGGGCGCGGACGTTTTCTCCACTGCAAAACTCGGCAATTTGGGGGGGCCCCCACACATCCATTTTGGTCCCCAGTAGCCCGGGTTTTTTAAAAATGGGGGGGGCCCAGGGGTGCTGCCCAAAGTGGGCCCAAAAACCTTTTGGGTTTGGGGGAAAGGGCTCCATGCCCTGTGCTGACACTGTTTGCTGCTGGTGATGCCCCCCTCCTTTGGGGGGGTAAAGGAAGCTGTCATTAGTGACTCCAAAATTGGGTTTAAATGTTTGGATGGAGAATGGAAATGACCCCTTTAAACCCCCCACCTTCCCCCAGCACCCGGGGCCCAGTATTTCGGGGCCCGCTGAGGAACCCCCCGGTAAAAATGTCAGAGGGGGGGAAACCGAGGGCCGCACATAGGCAGAGCCAACTGATTACGGAGGTTTTCCCCTTTTTAGTATTTGGTTTTTTTTCCCCTAAAAAAAATTTGCTGGGAAAAAAGGGTCCCTTTTTTGGACCGGTTTTAGCAAAGGGTTTCCAATAGGGTGGAGACCCAAAAAAAGAAATCCCTCTCCCGGATGCTGATATTCGGTTTGTCACTAGCCGGGCCCAAAAAGCTTTTGCTGCGGGACTTCTGCACAAGTGACTCCGGGGGGGGGCTTGCCTCCATTTCCACTGTTTACTGCCAGGGTTTGTTTGGGGAAGTCATCTGCCTCGTCTTCCTCTTCTCCATCCACCCCCTCCAGTGCTCATGCTCCCCTCCTTTTCTTGTCACCTGGGTAAAATCCATTTTTTTTTCACCAGAATTGTTTCCCCTTGCCCCCAAATTGTCCTCCTCCTCCTCCTCCTCACATTTCAGTCCCCCCCCGGACTATGGGGCCCAACGGGAGTTGTGACCACTTCCCCAAACCCCCTCCCAGACGTTTTTTCCCAGCTTTTGTTCCGGGGACACCCCGTAGTCCTGGCAAAACTGACAAATAACGGGGCCCTCCTCGAATGGCCTCAACAAACGGCAGGTTTTAAAGGAATGAGCTGCCTTTGGCTAAAATTCAAAGTTACACAGGGGAGAAAACTTCTGTTGTTTGGATATAAAAAAAAATCGTTAATGGCCTTTCTCTGTTCTTCAGTCGGCCCAAACATGTGGGAGGGAAATTTCCCAGGGGTGGAAAAAACTTGCATTTTAGAGGTGTTGGTGGAGGCCGTTTTGCCGCTGCAACTGGGGGGTGTTCCTGGTTTGAAAGAATGGATAAAGTGCTTTGCAAAATTTTCCCTGGCCTTTTCAGAATGTTCTAAAGATGGTGGAAGACTTCGGGAAACCCTTTTTTTCAACCGTTTGAACACTTTCCCGCTTTGCGGGGCGCAGGGGACATCCCCCCCCTTCGGTGCAGAGGCGGGACCCCCTTTTCCCTCCATTGTCCTTTAAACCGGGGTTCCGTTTTGCGTTGGGGCCGGGGGAAACCCAACACTTTCGATTTCTTGTGCATGACGCGGGCAGTTCCTCCCCTGTGTGACTTCGTTCGCCGGAGGCAAGCTAGGTGTTAGAACTGCGTGACACCGCTGTGCCCTCCCAACTGTGGTATGTTGGAGCATTTAATTGGGGGAGGTGAGATGGTGGTGGGGGTGGGGAGGAGGGGCGGAATGGGAAAAGGAGCAGAAGTTTGAAAACGGGGAGGGGAAAGCGGGTTCCTGTCCAAGTTTTTGGTGTCCCTGGGCGGGGAAGCACATTCACCCAGGGGGCCGTAAAGGACTTGAAAGGGCCCCCTGCCCGTAGTTAAAAGCTCCAGCGTCCGCGCTGGTTTTACCTTGGAAAAAAACCCGTTAAGCTCAAGGACTAAAACCCACTTTCTTTTTAAAACATTTTTATAAAAAGTGTTTGGTAATGCCTTTTTGGAAAAAAAAAATTAGGCTTGGGAACTTCCATCTCGGCTGGGCACAAGCCATTGTTTTTCCTGAATGGGGGGCAGGTCCCCCCTTTTGGGAAAAGGGGGAGGGACTGCAGAAAACCAAAAAATTGGAAGGGAAACGGTCAGTTTTCCCGGGAAACCTTAGGATGGTTGGGCCCTTTAATGTTGTCTTTTTAAACAATGCCTCTGCTAAAACGACTGCGGGGCCCCCTTGAGTGCGGGAAAGCAGGACATTTTGGGCCCGGGGAAAGAGGATTTTTTTAAAAAAGAGAAAAACCCTGCCTTCTGCGAGGTGGGGGGCCTTGCCCGGGGCTGAAATGGAAATGCGTGCCGGGCCCCCCCCCTGCTGCTGCTGAGGGAAGGGGGGGACCACCCACATCTGAGCCAGTTTTCCCGGGCCACCGGTTGGTAAAGTGCTTGTGTTGACCCCGGGGGCCCGTTGTGAAAAAGTTTAGTCCTGGCCACGCTTCCCACTTTCTGCCCCCCGGGGGGGAATTTCTACATATACCCATATTGGCCCCTCCGGTGTTTGGGAAAAAGAACTGCCCACCCCGGGCCCGAGTACCCTTGATTTTACCCAAACGTCCGCACTGAGTGATACGGGCCGCCGCTCCCTCGCTGGCCCCTGTCCCCGCTACTTTTCTTGGACCTCCCGAAGGGGGTTTTCAAAACCCCCGGGGCCCCTTTTGGGCCCCCAAAAAAAACCCCCTCACACTGCTGCTACCCTGGGGGCCTCACGGCCCACAACCCACTTGCGGGCTGCGCCGTTCCTGAGCGCAAGCTGACGCCCTTTTCCGGGACGATGATGAAGCCCTTGCTTCCCCCGGCCCCCAAAAGTGGGGTCGGCTACATCATCATCTATTTGGGGTTTCATGTCATACTGCCCTTCATCCCCCGGTCGGGAAACCCGAGGCTAAACCTTCCCCACATGCCCCTCCCATGCCCTTCCACCCCCCTATACTTTGCCCCCTTTATTTGAAGAAGCTGGGGATTTTTGGCCCCAATTTCTTGCTGCCAAGTAGCTGCGGATCCCCTCCCTAAAAATTGTTCATCCTCGCTATATAGTGGCGCTAGGCCCAGACCCCCATAGTAGATCCCTGGCTGGGGGGAATTGGGATGGGACAAAAGGGGGGGGCAGAGGGGGTTTGGGGGGCCCCTGACCCGCCCCCGGGGGCCATGCCAACTAAGGGTTGTGTTTGGGGTTTCCCCAAAGACTCTTGGGGGGGTTGCCCGATGTTTCTGGGGGGGGGAAGAGGTTGCCCCCCTAGTCCCCCCAATCAAAAACCCCTTGGGTTGTAAAACAAACAAACGGCCCGCTGGGTTTGACAGCGGAAAGTTGTGGCCTAACCCGAGTCCCCCCTGCTCCCCGAGGCCCCCTTGCTGTGCTCCCGACCTGGGCCCGTTTCAAAAATGTTTGTGCCACTGCCTCTCGCAGTTGAAAGGCCTGCCACCTCCTGCTGAAAACTGTTTGTTCTAAAATGTACAGACCCCTGTTTGATGAAGCTATCTGTATATGATAAAAATTCAAACCCCGTTTTTGGTTTCCCAAATTTAACCCAAAAAATAAAAAAAGCTTGGGTAACCCCTTTGGGTATAAATTGCGTCCAAAATGGCCCGGAAAAAATTTTTTTTGTATGTGTGTTTTTCAAGCACTGTGTGTTTTACTAAATGCAAAACACAAAAAGGGCCCCTTTAAATTAAACCCTTTGTTGTGGGAAATTTGCTACAAGGGAAAAATTGGGATAATTTCGGTGTTGAAAAAAAACGGTTTATTTTTTTTCAGGCCCGCAGCAAAACAAAGCCTTAATTAACACCCGGATGTAAATTGCCCAATTAAAGAAATTTTGGGGCCCCCACAAAAATAGGGAGCTTTGTAGAGTGTTACAATGGTGTTTTTTCTACGCCACACAAAAGAGATTAAAAGGGAATTTTAAATTTTTTCTTGTGGGTTTTGGCTACCAAAAAAAATATATATATTGGCGTTTGGGAAAAAAAACGGTTTATTTTTTTCCCGACAGCAGCAAAAAAAACGCCTTAATTAAACCCCCGGATGTAAAAATTTTCGCAAAAGAAATTTTAGCCACCCAAATTGTAGCTTTGTAGTGTTTAAAAAGGCTTAAATTTTTTACGCAACACAAAAAGGTTAAAAATTTTAATTAACCTTTTTCTTTTGAATTTGGTACCAAAAAAAAAATTTATTTTTTGGCGTTGAAAAAAACGGGTTTTTTTTTGTCAGCACACCAGCAAAAAAAAAAGCCCTTTAAATTAAAACCCCCGGATGTAAATTGCGCAATAGAATTGGGGCCAAACCCAAAATAGTTGCTTTTTTAGGTGTTACAATGGGGTATTTTTACGCCAAAAAAACAAGAGATAAAATTGTAATTTGCCTTTGCTTGTGAATTAGGCTACCACAAAAAAAAAATATAAATTTGGCGTTGAAAAAGACGGTTAATTTTTGTCAGCACCCGCAAAAACAACGCTTTTTTTAACCCTGGAGGGAAATTGCGCAAAAGTATTGAGCCCCACAAAATAGTAGCTTTGTAGCGTGTTTTCAAATGGCGTTTTTTTCTACGCCCCACAACAAGAGATAAAATTGTAAATTTTAAACCCTTTTCTTGTAATTAGGCTTTCCCCAAAAAAAAAATATTTTTTTTGGCGTTGAAAAAAGGGCGGTTTATTTTTGTCAGCCACCAGCTAAACAACGCTTAATTTTAAACCCCGGATTAAATTGCGCAATTTGAATTGGGCAGCCAAAAAAAGAATTTGGGATTTGTATTGTTAAAAAAACCCGTTTCTTTTAAAAGAATACAAAAGGAAAATGGCCCTTTAAACCCACTTGGATATTTTAAAAGTTTATGCAGTGCAGTGGACGACACTGGATTTTTAGATCCAATACCCAAAAAAAACAGAAATAGAAATTCAGAAAACTTCTCTGAGACCCAAACTGAGACACCCCACAAAAAAAAGCTGTGTAAAAATTTAAATTCTTCAGAAAAGCGCTATCACCCCCGCAGCCGGGCCCTTTTCCCCGTCAAATACCCGTGAGAGGAGTTTTGAGCTCCAGCGGGGGGCCCCTCTTTTATATAGTGCCGGGTGACGTTCAAAAGAAAACCCGCCGGTTCCCGTTGGCTTCATCTTGCACCTTTTCATGCAGGCTATGCCCCCTTTTTCCTCCCAGAGTGCTTTGCCCATGTAAAACCCCCATGGGGCCCCGCAGCCATTTTATAAAAGGGAAAAACACATTCGTTCCCCCCGAATCACCCCAAAGTTCGAAATTTTGTTAGAAAACCCAAATTTTCCTGGAAAAATTTTAAACCCAATTTCCCCTTCGTTAGAATCCGGGTTCCCCATCTCTGTTGGGAAACCCCTTGGGCCTGCAGGGTAGTTTTATGTGCTCGGCCCTTTTGGGCAGCATAAAGTAGCTGACAGATTCCCTTTAAAAAACCTCTGTTTATCTTTTAGAGATGGTAAATGCAGATTAGCTTATCTCACCACAATGAAAGACATTGGTATTTTCCATAGTGAATTAGTCTTTCATGGATTTCAACATTGATTGCAGCACAATTTATACAGAACACAAGGAATGTACTTTCATGTTGCCCAAATAATTTTCCTTCACAGAGCTTCAATTATTTGAGCATCAAGCATTTCACAGGTAAGGAGGGGCTGAATAATAAGAAAGTGTGTGTTAGGCCCAAAACCCGCCTTTGCTCTCTGGCTTTAAAAAAGCTTCCCTGGGGGAAGTTGCCCGATTTTTGAAGTCTTTTTCCATTTTCAGGGGGGAAAATTCTGCATTTATCATTTTTTAAAAAAATTTCAAACCCAAATTTATGTAGACATTGCAGGGGAAAAATTTTTAAAAGGGGTTGTCCAGTTCCTTTAAAAAGAAAAAAAATAGGGCCCCAATATGTTAGCCAGCCAAATCAAAAAAAAATTTCCCCTTTTGCCCCGTGCCCTTTGAATAGAGAAAAGGGAATTTTATGTTTTGACCAAATTCTATTGCAAAAATTTTCTTTGATTATTTTTCTAAACTATATTCACTACCTTAAAAAAAAAAGTGAGGTTTCCCGAACTTAAATTTCGATTTCCTGAGACCTGTTCTTTCTACCCTAAACCCCCAGAAGCCCCAAAGTCTCTTTAAATGTCCCCAAATTAAAAAAGGGTGAGTTGTTGAAGTCATAAAAAAAAACCACCAAAAAGGAAGTCTCATGGGGGGTGCATGGTCTTCCCCCATCTCTATTTTAAGATAATTCTTAAATTTTCCCCTTTTAATTTTTGAAAATGTTTAACACCTTTTTTTGGGGGTTCCCCCCAAAACCCCCCTTCCCTATCCACTAACCCCAAACACCCTTTGGGCCATAAAATGGGGAAGGGGCCCCGCGATAGTGTTTTCTATCAACCCTTTTCCCTTTCTTTACCCCTGGAAATAAAAAATGTTACAAAAATTGTAGTTAATAGGTTGAATAGGGTGGCTTTTCCCCAAAACTGGGTCAATAAAGAAATTTGGCCCTGATTTTGTTCCATTTGTTTGGAGGGGCAAAACGAGATGGGGCAATTGACCTTGTGGAGGTTGGAAAATCTCAAAACAAAAAAGGTTCAAAATTTTTTTCAGCCTAGATGCTGAAAAGGCTTTTGATAGGCTAGGCTGGCCTTTTATGCTTTGACAACCTTAAGATTCTCAGGACCTTTTCTGACTGCAACCCTAGAAAATTTTTTCCTCCCCCTCTATCTTTTTAAATTCCTCACTGAACTCCGATTTGGTTTCAGTTTTGGGAAAGGAATCTAGACAGGGTTGTCCCCGTCCTCCCTTCTGTTTTCGCTGTGCATTGAACCCCTTGCAGCTTATATAAGAGAATTTTTGAAGCATTATTTGGGTTTGGGATAAAGGGTTTTAAAATTTTTATTTGCCAATGAAATTTTTGTAGACCCCGGGGCACACCCCTCTTCAGGGGTCTCCATTTTCCCCTTTTTTAAATAATTTGGAAAATTCTTGGGGTATAAAATTTTAAAAGCTTATTTCGGGGAAATCCCCCCTTTTTTAAATCTTTCCCTTTGTGCCTTTCTCTTAAAAAAATTACCCGTACAAATGGTAGGATCATTCATTTAAATATCTTGGCATACAGATAACTAACCACTAAAAACTCTATTAAAACCCAAATTTTTCCCCCGCTTTTTTAAAGGGAAAAAAGGAACTTTTCTACTGAAAAGGAAAACTTTACCTATTTTTTTTTTCGGAGAATTAACTAGTTTTTAAAAGGGCATAGAGGTGGGGGAAAGGGGGGGGTTTTTAATATAAGTTGAAACCAGAAGTTTCCATACACTATATAAAAAGACCCAAAAAAATACGGGGGGGCGTAGCTGGGAAATTTGCTTGGGCGTGAAATCACGGCTTTTAGTGTTTTTCTTTCTATTTTATTGTTAAAAAAAAAGGGGCCCCTTGAAAAAAACATTGAGAAAAACAATAACCCCTCCCGTTGCCGTGAATAAAGGTGCCCCTTAAACTGTTCGTTTAGTTTGCTTCCGGGATGTTTGTTTTTCTAAATATTGAATGAAATCAGAATTTTAAAACCCTTTCCCGTTTTGGTCAATTAGGAACAAAATTTTTTGCCAAAAGGGCCCGGGAAAAATGAAGCGAGGAATTTTTAAAGACATTTTTTATTTTTTTTTGCAAAGTCAAAAAAATTTACATAATTTTAATTAGTATTCGGTTTCATTGCCACCCTTAAAAAAGTATGGGCTTTGGGTCAAACGTTTTGGATCCTTCCACAACCATCTCACAATAAATTTGGTTTTGGAATTTTGGGCCCCTTTCCTTCCCGACAGAACTGGTTGTGAAGCGCCATGTTTGTCAGTCACCTTTCTTACCGGGGTTTTTAGCCCATAAAAGGTTGCTTTATAAATTTTCCCCGTAGGGTTTAGATCAGGGATTTTTTGTTTGCCCTTCCAAAACATTGGGCTTGGTTTTCCTAAAAACCCTTTGTAACCAGCCCTTGGGAATATTTTTTCAGGTAAATTTTCCATTTGGAAGACTTAAAATTTTGCCAAGCCTTAACTTCCCGGTGAAGTCTTGAGATGTTATTCGTATGCCCTAATATCTTTTTTCCTTGATTTTCCATTATTTTTTGGGAAATCCCCCAGTCAAATTCTGCAGCCAAAAAAAACCCCCAACATGATCTTTTCCCCTCCCCCTGTTTCCCCAGTGGGATAGGCTTCCAAAAATTTTTACTTTTTCCCCCAAAACCCAAAGGTGGTCAAAAATGACCAAAAAATTTAAAATTTTTCTTTTGGCCCGGTAAAAGGAATGTCTCCAAAAAAAGAAAGGGCTTTGTTTCCCGGGGTGCATTTGCTTTTTTGGTTTTTTTGGGGGAAAAAGGCTTCTTTCCCGGCAGAGTGACCTTTTCGTCCCATGGTTTATACAGTTTTAGTTTTACTTTTTGGGTTAAAGACCCCAATTTACCAGCTTATTTTGATTATTAAATAGCCCAAAAAGGGTAGCGTTTTCTCCAAAATGGAAAAAAAATTTTTATAGTCTTGGGTTGGGTTTCACAAAGTGCCCCTTTTTTTTTGGGTTTTTTTTGGATTTCATTTTTTTTGCAGAAAAGTACATTTTTTTGCTGTGCTTTTCTGCACAAAAAAAAATCCAAAAAATCATCAAAAAAAACAACCAAAAAAAACATCTGGGGTGTGAAAAGCACCCCCCAGGGGGATGTTCCCACGGCGTGTTGCATCCCTTTTTGGATTCGTTTTTCCATTAAAAGAAAAAACCCATTGAAAACTGCATCCCAAAAAAACGTATCCCAAAAAATGCAAACTGCAAATACGTTTTTTTTATTTTTTTGCAGGTTTTTGGATGGTTTTTGATTTCCCTTTTTCAATTCTTTTCTTTTTAAAAACACAGCTTTTAAATTTTAATCCAATGGTCTTTTGGATGCGGAAAAAGTGCACCAAAACATATCAACACGTTTCCCCAAAAATGTGTTTTCGTTCTTGGATCCCTTTTTTTAGGCTCCAAAAAAACCACTCCATTAAATTTCCCATGGGGATTTCACTTACCCTAAAAAGAAAATAGAAATTTACATGACAATTCTTTTTAAAAAGGAAAAAGAAAAATGTTACCCAAAAAAACGCAAAATAAACACGGGATCGGCGATCACTCGTCTGAAAAAGGATTTTCGTGTTTTTCATTGAAAACTAAAGTAAATCACACTGCACATTTGAGATGGGTTTTTTTTTGGGGTTTGTTTTGGGGGCTGGAAAGCGGATTCCCAAAAAAAGGAAAATGAAAAACGCATGTGAACATTCCCTTAGGGCACGTCCCCATGGCCAGGACCCTTTTCCCGTGGTTTTCGGGCCGGCCATGGCCCCAAAAGGGGGGGGGGTTTGCAGGAAAAAAACCCCCCCCTTCGCATAGACTTTTTAAAATTTTTTTCGAAAAAAAAAGTCCGGGGAAAAATGAACATGTTTTAGTTTCTGGACCCCCGGCCCGGGAAAAAAAAACCGCCGGGGGGGAAAACCCCTGCAGTGGAGACCCGCCCCGCATGGGTTTTCCTTAGCGGTCCATGTAAAAGTTTGTCAGACGGCTTGCAGACGGTTTTCAAAACCAAAAACCGTCTTAAAACTGGCTGCAAACCCATGCTGTGGGGACAAGGCCTTAGAAAAAACAGAAATTAAGGGAGGGCGACATGTATGTACAGGGCTGCACCAGTATTCTGGTGTCCTTTCAGACCAAAAGCTGGCACAGCCCTGTTCTCTAGATGTATGAGCAGGCGCACTCCAAAATTAGGTGCATTATGCGCACCCACGACACTTTATAAAGTGCCCAAGATGTGGGGGTGTGCTGGAGGTAAGTCGCACCCATCGTATAATTCTACACATTTATGATGGGAGGATAGCAAAACTGGGTGCATTACAGGCAGACAAAGTTAAAAGTGATTTACCTGAGCCTGAGTTGTAATTTTTTAGCTAGAAAGCGCCAAATCTATGACCCGCAGTAGAATAGATTCATACATTCTGGCGCATACTACCCTGCTTTGAGGTTATTTAGAACTGGCCCCTATGCGCTTAGATCACACATGTCGCCCTAAGTTCTGATTTATTAAAACAATTTATCTAAACGCCATTTCTAATAAACAATATGTACTAGTTGCAATCAGTGTCCAGTAGAAGAATAGGTCATTTCAGCTGAATAATGAATTTCTCTGACGTCTAGTTGAGAATTTCAAACACTTTCTTTGAAGACTAGAAAACTAGTCATATCGTTTAACCCTTTAACTTTGCCCTAGGGGTATTTCCCTATCACCTGTATCAAATGAAGTATGTGATTTCCCATGTTACTTCAAACTTGATTAGTTTATAGTCATTTTACAACCTTGTTATCTTTCATAGATCAACAGAGAAGCACAAGTTATCACAAGTGGTGAATGATAAAGAATTTCTATTATTCCTTCCTATTCTTTTAGTTCTCATCTGCAGCACAATGAGACTGAATGGCAGAACTATAACCAACACAGGGGACTTTATATGCCAGAGGTTTTGGCTATGTTGGTTTTGGCATGTTTGGATCAGGGTTTCGGACCTTAAATGGACCCAAACACTCATCTAACAATGTGTAATGTGATTTACGTTGCTTTCAATGTAAAACACACATCAGCGTTCAGACAAGTGATCGTCGATGCGTGTTTTACATGCGTCTTTGTGATGCATCTTTCGAATCTGTTCAAAGAATAAACATGTAAATTCTTGATCCGTTTGACACAGCAGACGCCCTATTTAAAACTATAGGATGCGTTTCTGCTGCAGCAAAAATGCATCCAAACATGCAGCACACCTTGAGTGCATGATGGATGCGTTTTTTTTATGCAGTGTTTTTCAATCTGTTTTTCGGATCAAAAAACAGGTTGAAAAACGGCATGTGAATTTATCTTTAACAATATAAAGGGTAATTTTGCTTAACTGCACGTACAGTATCTCACAAAAGTGAGTACACCCCTCACACTTTTGTAAATTTTGTATAATATCTTTTCATGGGACAAAACTAAAGATATGACACTCATGTCCACATAGGTGTACCAGTCCCAGCCCTAAGAAAACTTTAAGGGCTAGGTGGAATCTCAATGATGCAAAACACAAACCATCCCTAAAATTTGAAAAAAAATTGCCCTTCTGTGTCAAAAATTGGTCCCACCTTTTAAAAATATCAAACCCTGATATTACCCAGGACTAGCCCCAGTACTAAAAATCCCTCTCAAAAGCTATTTATCTTGCATTTTTTCAGAATGCACTAGGGCGACAGTTTTAAGGAAGGCGACGAGTTCATTTTCATTTGTATAATGCGCCTGTGTTGAAAGTGGTTTTTGTGCGTTCATAAATGGTGTAAATTTCGACGGCCTCGCCTATGTTTTGGGCGCATTAAAAAACTTAGGCGCAAAAAGAAAAGCGCCTAACTTTTTAAAGGTTTTGAAGGGCAAAATTGATTCTAACGAAGTGAATTCGTTTAGAATTTCAGGAAAATTTGGGTTTGGGAACAAATCGAATTTTGGGGGTTACTTCGGGTGAAAAGGTTTTCTTTTATTGAAAAAGGCTGCGACAAATGGCTTTTCATGGGCAAGAATTTGGGGAGGAAGAAGGGCATAGCCTGCATACTGTGCAGAGATGAAGCCATCAGAGCCGGGGGGGTTTCTGTGACTCACCGAGTATATAAGTCCGGGGCGACGCTGGCAGCTCACACTTCCCTCACTGTATGATTGGGAAGGTGCTCCCCGGTGCTTGTAATAGCTCTTATAAAGAACAATTTTTATACAGCGTTTTTTGGGGGGGTTTTCCGCTTGTCTCAGAGACTGTTCTCTAATTTCTATTTCTGATTTTTGGGGGAGTATTAAAGTCCAGTGTGTGTCCAGTGCGCTGCATATAATTTTAATGCTATCTGCTCCAGCAATTGAATATCCAAGGGGATAAAAGCCTGTTCCTTTTGTATTCATTTAAAGAAACAGCGTTTTTACAAAAAAAATACCTTCAATTTTGGTGCTCAATTCTTTTGCGAATTTACACCAGGGGTTAATTTAAAGCGTTGTTTGCTGCTGTGGTGACTAAAAAAAACCCTTTTTTTTTCCCCGCCAAAAAATACTTTTTTTCCTGAGCATTTCAAACGAAGGTTAATTACAAGTTTTCCTCTTGTTGTGTACGTAAAATACCCCACCATTGTAACACCTAGAAAGCGGTAGTTTTTGGTTTGTCAATTCTTTTGTGAAATTTCCCATCAGGTTTAATTTAAGGTTGTTCTGCTGCTGTGGGACAAAAAAGAAACCTTTTAATTTTCCCGCCAAAAAATAAATTTTTCCTGTAGATAATTCACAAGCAAAGGGTTTAAATTACAAGTTTTCCTTCGTTTGAGCGTAAAAAAACACGCCATTTGTAACAGCTAAAAAAGCTGGTAATTTTTGGCTGCTCTTTTTTTTGCCAATTTACATCTGGGGGTTAAACTAAGTATTTTTCTGCTTTACTCAGTAAAGAAACTTTCTTTTTTTCCCCCCACAGAAAAAATTCTGTAGATAATTTTATACCCAAGGTTATTAAGCCTGTTTGTCTTTTATATTCAGTAAATCACAGAGTTTTTAAACGGCCAAAAACAAATCAATTTTTTCCTCCCCTTTTTGGAGCGCAATTTATATCCAAGGGTTACCCAAGCTTGTTACTGGGTTTTTTTGGAGTCAAATACAGGGGGTGTTTTACATATACGATATCTTCACCAAAAAGTGTCTGTACATTTTTTGAACAAACAGTATGTCAGACAGAGAGGGGCGGGTCTTACCTGTGAGTGGCAGTCCACAAACAAAAACCTGGAGCAGGCCCAGGTTGCGCACGCAAGGGACTCGCAGCAGGGGGCACCGGTGAGGCCACAACTGCCGGTGTCATCTAGCGGCCGGTGTGCTGACTAGCAACCCAAGGGTTTTTGATTGGTTGACTATCATCCACTTCCTCCCCAAAAGACACTACAACCCCACCAAGAGTGGGGGGAACATCAGACACAATCCTTAGTTGGGCCCGGGGAAATAGGTCAGCGGCCCTCACCTGCCTCAACTCGCCTCTGTCCCCTCCTTTCCCTCGCCAGAGTCTACTATGGGTCTGGCTCAGGGCCCAATAAGGAGGATGAACAATTTGAGGAGGGGAGTAGCAGCTATTTGGCAGTGAAGAAATGGGGCCAAAAACCCCCGTTCTTGCATAGGCGGCAAAGTATAGATGTGGAGAGTGGCAGGGAGGCAGTTTGAGAGGGCAGCCTGGCATACCAAGCCCGGGGATTTGGGGCAGCAGTGACGTGGAACACAAATAGATGAGGTAGCCGACCGCCTTTGGAGCCGGGTGAAGCAAGGGCTTCACACGAGGGGAAGGGGCGTCGTTTCGATCAGGGACGGCGCAGCCACAAGTGGGGTTTTGTGGGTGTGAGTCAGCAGGGTAGCAGCGTGTGGGTCACGGCCAACGGGGCCCCGGGGGAGAAAACCGCTTGCAGCCAAAAAAGTGGCGGACAGGGGGTCAGTAAGCAGCGCAGTAGTCACTCAGTGCGGAGTGTTGGTGGTAAAATCCGCTACTCGGCGGTGTGGCAGTTCTTTGCTAAGACACTGGAGGAGCCAAATATTAGTATATGTAGAATCTGTGGGCAGAAAGTGAAGCGTGGCCAGGGAGCTAACGTTGGCACCACAGCCCCGCGTCAACACATGCAGCGTCACCATCCGGTGGCCTGGGAGAAACGTGGCTCAGATGTGGTGGTCCATCCTACCGCCGCAGCAACAGCAGCGGCCAGTGGCATGCATGCCATTGCTGCCAGTCAAGGCTCCACCACCTCTGCAGAAGGAAGCTGTTTCTCTTTGACATCATCTCCCGGGGTCCAGATGCTCCTGCTCCTTGCTACTCATGGCGCCAGCAGTCGTTCAGCGAGGCGATTGCAAAGAGACAACAGTATGCGTCCAACCATCCATAAGGTGCAGCAGCTGACCGTGCTCCTGTCCAAGTTGTTGGTACTGCAGTCCCTCCCTTTCCAAATGGTGGACTCTGCACCATTCAGAGAACTAATGGCTTGTGCCGAGCCGAGATGGAGAGTTCCAAGCCGTAATTTATTTTCCAAAAAGTCAGTACCAGCACTTTCATAAATATGTAGAACAGAAAGTGGGCCAGTCCTTGAGCTTATCGGTTTGTTCCAAGGTGCACGGCAGCGCGGACATCTGGAGCTGTAACTACAGTCAGGGCCAGTACATGTCCTTTATGGCCCACTTGGTGAATGTGCTTCCTGCCAGGCACACCAACAACTTGGACAGAAGACGCCGCTTTCTCCTCCACATTGTCAAACTGCGGCTCCTGTGCCAATGTCCGCCTCCTCCTCCTCCTCCTCCTCCACCACCACAACGATCTCAGCCTCCACAAGTACTGCTCCATAATACCACATGCCTAGGGCACAGCGGTGTCACGCAGTTCTACACCTGGCTTGCCTCGTCGAACGAAGTCACACAGGGGAGGAACTGCTCCGCATCATGCAGCAAGAAATCGATGTGTGGCTTTCTCCGCGCCAACTGCAAATCGGAACCATGGTGACAGACAATGGGAGGAACATGGTGTCCGCGCTGCACCAAGGAGGGATGGTCCATGTGCCCTGCATGGCGCATGTGTTCAATCTGGTTGTGAAAAGGTTCCTGAAGTCTTCCACCGATCTTCAGAACATTCTGAAAATGGCCAGGAAAATTTGCATGCACTTCATCCATTCCTACAAAGCCAGGAACACCCTCCTCGAGTTGCAGTGGCAGAACGGCCTACCCCAACACACTCTGATATGCGATGTTTCCACCCGTTGGAATTCCAGCCTGCACATGTTGGACCGACTGTATTAACAAAGAAAGGCCATTAACGATTTTTTGATGATCCAGGCAGACAGAAGTACTCCCCTGTGTAACTTTGATGTCAGCCAGTGGCAGCTCATGCGTGACACCTACCGTTTGTTGAGGCCATTCGAGGAGGCGACGTTATTTGTCAGTCGCCAGGACTACGGGATGAATAACGTCATTCCACTGCTTTATGTCCTGGAACAGATGCTGAAAAATCTGTCTGGGCAGGGGACTGGAGACGTGGCGACTGCATCTCGTGGCCACATGAGTCCGGTGGGGACTGAAATGGAGGAGGAGGACATTGGAGCAGAAGCATTGTCTGGTGAAATGAGTGGATTTTCTACCCAGGTGACAAGAGAGGAGGAGCAGGAGCAGCTGGAGGAGGTAGATGGAGATGAGGAAGACAAGGCAGATGACCCCCAAGCACTGTGGCAGTTTACAGTGAAGATGGAGGCATGGAGCCCCTCTGAGTCACTTGTGCTGATGGCCTGCAGCATGCTGATTTGCCTGGCTAGTGACAGCCGAATAGTCAGCATCCGGCAGAGGGATGACTTCTGGCTCTCCACCCTGTTGGACCCTCGCTACTGGTCTAAAATGGTAGCCTTTTTCCCACCTATTGAGAGGGAGGACAAACTCAAATACTATAGAGAAATCCTCCGTAGTCAGTTGGCCGCTGCCTATGTGCGGCATCATCCCTCCTCTGACAGGTCTGACCGGGGGGTTCCTCAGCGCTCACGTACTACTGTTGCGGCTGCTGGGGAAAGGTGGGGGGGTAGGAGCAGTACCAGCTCCATCAGCAGCAACCAAAGTCTGGAGTCACTGATGAGCAGCTTCCTTCACCCGCCTAGTGAGGAGGGTAGTCGCCAGCAGCAGCAGCAGGACCTGGAGCAGTCCTTGAACCAACAGGTGGTGGCCTACTTGGACAGCACTCTGCCACCCCAGTTAGAAGATCCGCTGGACTACTGGGCAGCCAAACTGGATGTGTGGCCGCAACTTGCCGAGTTTGCAGTGGAGAAGCTGTCCTGCCCGGCCAGTAGTGTGGCATCAGAGCGGGTGTTCAGTGCGGCGGGGGCCATCGTTACCCCAAGGAGAACCCGCTTGTCCACGGGAAATGTGGAACGACTGACCTTTGTCAAGATGAATCAGGCGTGGATCGGCCAGGATTTCCACACACCAATGCCTTAGGCGTCAGACTACATCAGCCATGACGCCTCACCCAAACTGTGAGAAATGAGTCTGGGTTCAAATTACCTGCCTCAGCCACTATTCTGATGCCGCCACCCGCCTGATGCCACACATCTGCTGCCAGTTTCTCCATCTGCCACCAACCATCTTTACCAGGGACTGGTATTGCCACCCACCTCCACACTCTGTCATTGTGCCACTCTATGACCTCATGCTGCTGTTGCTGGTGCCGTGACATCCACACTGTGTCATTGTGCCACTCTCTGACCTCATGCTGCTGCTGCTGTTGTTGCTGCTGTGGTCACCTACACTCTGTGTCATTGTGCCACTCTCTGACCTCATGCTGTTGTTCCTGCCGTCACCTCCACTCTCTGTCATTGTGCCACTCTGTGGCCTACTCCTGTTTTTGCCACCTCCAGAATATCATTGTGCCACTCTCTGACCTCATGCTGCTGTGGCTGCCGCTGTCACCTCCACACTCTGTCACTAATGTTGCCACCTGAGCTCTCAGCTTGTTTTTTTCCAGCTTTCGCTGGCATGACTTTATCAGCCTACATTCCCGATTGAGTTTTTTGGTCAGTTTTGCCCTCTTAATTGCCCAGGGAATTTTATAGTGAAGCGATTCTAAGAGCGGGGGCATTCATGTGCGTGTCATACTAAAACACAACATTGTATGAAGACCAAACCAAGCTCCCTCTGCATATTTAAGCATGGCACAATGTTCTACAGCACCCTGCAGGCTCTGTGCAGCCTGAAAATAGCTGTTTTTTAACGTGATTCGTACCGAAGTAATTCGGACCAAAACGAATTGTGTGGGAAAATTCGGCGAAGTGACCGAATCGAATTTTTGAGAAATTCGCCCATCTCTAATTAAGGTTATAGACAGGCTGGAAATAAGAGAAAAATCATTAGAATAGCATGTCAGTGAATAGAAACTATGGGACTGATCCTGCTTGGAGGACCACAGGTCCCAGCCAGACCTGTGCTGTGCTGGCTCTTGCTGTATGTAGAATAAAGTTTGAGAGCAGCAAAAATAAATGTCAAATTTAATGTAGTAAAAATTTAAAATATAAAAATCTGAACATCATCATCAGTGGGTTATTTACTGTGAAATTAGTTTAAGATCCTATGAATTTTAAATACATTTTATAGGTAATATTTCTATATTTTGGGGATATTATATGTTTTATATTTATTTTTTATGATCATATTTTTTATTAAATTTAAATAATTACATTTTATACAGTTTGATGATTATAATAAACTACTTTTTATTAATGTACTGGTGGAAGTTGAGAAATATTGGACGTTTTTGCTTCGACTCCTCAGGCTCAGGCAGACCACATTGAGATAGGTCTGCCTCTCGGAGCAGTACTGCACCTAGTTTTGCCGAACCACATTCATATATGTGTCTAATCTTACAAATGTGGTGCGACGCCCCTAGAACACCCCTTAATGTTAGGCACATTCGAAAGTGTTGAGTCTTACGAACAATGCACCTAACAGATTCATTAGGCGCATTAGACACCATAGCTGGCTCAGTTAGGTGCATTGTACACCAGAAAAAAGGGTGAAAAACACTTTCATACATGTCGCCTTTCGACTCTCTCCTCTATGAGCCAGCTATATTACATTGAAATGCATAAGTGAATAGATTATTTTTATTAGGAATACTTAGGATTTGAGCAACCTTCCAGTATGGTATTCAGAATCACTTTTTTTCCACTATATACCACTGTTGGGGGCTCATGTATCTCCTGAGATGTAATTTCTCTATAAAACATTTCAGTAACAAATAACAGAAATTATGCAAAGCAAATAAATGCTACAGAAAGCTAATATTGAAATATAATCTTGCATTTAAATGTATTCCCTCAGGAACTTCCCTACTCATGACAAAAAAAACTGTATATGCCTTTGTTCAATAAGATGCATTCTAGGTCACCACACCTGGGAGCCTTCAAATCTTTTCAACAGCAAAGACACGAAACATGGTGTAGCATACCTACCTAGCTTGCAATAATGAGAACCACAAAAAACAAACCTTTATTATGGAGTCAGGTTCTATTAGATCTTGGAAGCCATTCTATAAAACTTTATGTAATATCTTATGTTATTGAAGGACGGCAATATATTTAAAAAAACATTCATCAGGATCATTTATATAGTGGTGCTATATTTCACAGCGCTGTAAGGGGATCGTCATGGCTCGCATTGCTCCCTGTCCCCATTTAGGGTTTATAATCTATATTCCAATGAACAACTAAGCAGGAGGAACCCAAGCAAACACTTGGAGAACATATAAACTCCTTGCAAATGTTGTCCTTGTTGAACCCAGGATCCCAGCACTACAAGACAACAGTACTGACCACTGAGCAGTTGTAAGAAAAGCCTGAACCAAATAATGATGATCAGATTTTTTTATTTTTCTTTGCCTTAATTGTTCCCAAATATTAAATTCTCTCATATCCTTGTACTAACTTGTCTGAGGACACAAATAGGCATTCAAAGGAAAACGCTTCTATGTGTGGCGGTTGTTGTATATTTTTCAATTCTCATTAAGATTCTTTTAAATTGATGCAATTTCATTTTGCTCTAATTCCCCCATGGTCCCCTTTACTAGATAGCTTTACCAGGTCAACAAAAATCAGGAAAATTGTTTGCCATCATTTTTCTGTGCCAGGACATAATAGGGATAGCCTCAGTAGTGTGGGGTCGCTCCTTTCGGGGCGACTACCCCGCCATTTAGGCAGATTGATATAGGGTTATCACTTGTGCTTTTTGTTTCCCAGTCCATATTTTCATCTATTCTGTGGGATTTTGGATTTTTTGGAAATGGATTAAGAGGATATGAGGTCATCTTATTTTGGGAAAAAAATATTTAAACCCGGGACACGTGAGTATATATACCTATTGGTTTTGCTTCTATACTCTAACCATATGCTGTGGTATCAGTGATTTATGGTTTACTTATTTCAGGTGGTAATTTTTTTATTTGGACTATATGCTAATTATTACTTTTTTAATATACATCATTAAAAGTTATGTTTAGTCATATGATTTGTTGGAATTTGGTTTTCATTTTGTGTCTCATTTTTTGTCGTGGTTTTTGTGGTCAGATTTCGGCCAGGCCATATTAAACAATACTATAATCCACCATTTATCGACGGACTATAGAACATGTTCTAAGTCAGAAAATTCTAACTGTGTAGTCTACAGCTCGGATTTTCTATTGAGGTCCATGGTGATCGTTTACAGTCAGATTTTTTGCGGAATCTAAATGTTGAATCCACTTAAAAATCCGACTAAAAGCCAGTGCTATGTAGATGTAGCCTTACTGCTAGGGGAGAGAGCTGTGCTGCTTTTTGGAGCAGGGGGAAACAGATTAGTGCTGAATTAGGAAGTCCTTGTCCTGGCCTTTGAAGGAGGATTAATTTTAATAATTGTAATAATTAATTATCATGATAAATTCCATCTATCCTACTAGTTCACAGAGGCAGGAATACCACATTTGTTGTGCTGTTGGTGGGACAACATCATCTATGATAGCCCTTTGAGGATTTGGGTCTGAATTGGCAGACCTTTGTTGGTTCTGGTTGATGTGTGACCTCCAGACCACATTTGTACTTGTTCCCCTCTGTTCCTCTGAGATACTATTCATGGATTTGGAGGGAGAATCACATTGAGAGTTTGGGAATTTTATTATTTATTATTATTTTTTGTGCATGTGGGACTGGCACGCTGCAGTCACAGGGGAATTCTAGGGCATTCCAGACTCAGTAGGTGCTGTGCAGGGCCGCCCTTCTGTAGGAGTAAGATATAGCTGTTGAACAGGGAAGGATACGTTTTCTTTACTTGTGACCCTTTTTCAGCTACCTGGATATGTCCAAACCATCAAACAGAAAGGAAAATGTTTGGATGAAGCTACTAAGGAATGTGGAGGATCACTGATGGAATGATGATTGATCTTTCTACTAATTATGAGTGTAAAGAGCTCCTGTTTTTTGAATTTCCCTGTGGTATATTGAGATGTCCCTGGCAATCGAATGAAAATAAATGTTCATCATATTCATTTGTTTGGTTTATCCATCTTAAAGGGGTTTTCTCACCACATGGATTAGCTTTATACATGCCAGCAACGGTAAATAAAGACTTTTACCAAATACATTGATGTTCTGAGTTTGCTTACTTTCAGAACTAGGAAAGTTATCTCCTGCTTATGCACACAGGCTTCTCTAGGTTACTGACCACCTCTCACTGCTCTAGCAACAATGGTTGGGACAGTGACATTATTCCCTTCTGTGTCTTATCTGTCTTACTGACTTTAACCCTTTAGAGCTCTGTAGCCTTTTGCTCTGCTGTTAAAACACCGCTATCACCAATGTAACTCTAAGCATAGCAAAGCTGAAATGTCAGTCACTGCTGTAGAACCATTCACAGCCTGAACAAGAAGGGAGGGCCAGAAGCTGACTGTGAAGAGCAGGCTCTGACAAACAGCATGGGGGAGAACATGCCTTTAACTATCTGTACGTAAAATTTTAATTTTAACTTAGGTTAATAAGTACAGTGATCAGCCAAGCTGGTGTTCTCTCTGAATATATTGGACACATGCCTTAAGCACTGGTACAAGCTACTGGAACAGCTAGAACAAGCCTATCCGAGGCTATAGTTACGTGTATTGGGTGCTGCAGTCTTCAGTATTAGTCTACATTCATACTTCTATATAAAATATAGATCAAACAGAAATACGCAATACCGATATTATTTTACAACGTGTGTAATTTTCTGCTTCTATATTGTATCCATTTTATTTTTATCTTGTTATACCTTGTCTATTTTCCTCTATATTCTCAATTGTGAAAGGACTTATTGTTTTCTGTTTTGTAATATTGTTGAAATGGAATGAACCGTCCAAAAATGGAACTTTTGTGGTCTAAAAACATTACCAATAACAATCTGTTTCAAAATGTTGCATAATCTTAAAAATACGATGCAAATAAAAAAAGAAATGTTAATAAAACCATTTAAATGTATTGACTTCATTTTGTTCAGTGGAAAAAAATGGAAATCCTAGTATGTGGAAATGTGAACGAGTGGTTGCGGATGCTCATTCAATTAACCCCTTAAGCCAAACGCTTGAAAAGTAGTTAATGACCAGAACATTTTTTTTGTTTTTGCCTCCTTGCGTTTCAACAGTTGTAACTTTTTTATTTTTTCAATGAACCAGTTGTATGAGGACGCGTTTTATTCAAGACGAGTTGTACTTTATGGGGGAATAGTTTAAGTTCACTTATAAATAATTGCAGAATTTTTTTTAAATTAAAAAAAAAACATTCTATTTGTTTTTTTCTTTTTTTACATTTTTACACCATTCACATTTCACACTTAACAACTTGTTAGATTACTTCTACAGGTTATTACGGTCATGTGGATACCTAATATGTGTAGGGATTTTTTGGTGTGTAATGTATGCACAATTATTTTTTATTAAATGTTTATTTTATTTTTAATCTAGCTTTATTTTTTTTACAATTTTTATGTTTTTTCCTTTTTTAAATCCCATGAAGGGATTTTTTTTTACACTTAGTAATGTATTAGCATATGTGAATATGCTAGTACATTATAATCTGTGTCAGTGTGACACAGGCAGTGATCAGGACAGCACACAGTCTGTCCTGATCACTGGCTTCTTACACAGACAGCTTTGGTGCTCCTCTAGGTCCCCAGGGCTGACTGTGCAGCCATTCCCTGGGCTCGTCAGGTCACCGGGTGTTCCGATCACCTGACAGAGCAGGGAAACCCTTTGATTGCGCTGCGGTGACGAACTGCAGCAATCGAAGGGTTAAGTATCCCCCGCTCCCCGCCCCGGTGCTTGCAGGAGCTGTGCTGGGAACAGGGCTGTGTAACACAGCCCCGTTCCCAGCACTGCTGGGGCCCGGGCGCCGCAAACTCCGATGTCTGCAGCGACGCCAAAAGACAGTGGGTTGTCGTTAAGGTGTTAAAGGGGTTTTATCACAAAGTAAAATTGATGTGGGAAGCTTGAAAATTAAATAATAAACATTTTCACCATTCATTATTATTAAAAATTCTGTACCATTTTGTTTTAGCTGCTACCTTAGTGATCCATATTGTACAGCTCATCTCCAGGGGGTACTATCAGTTCTGGCCGCACATGCTCAGACATCACCTCTCCTTTCAGGCAGTTACTGTCAGTCTCTTCCCTACTTATTAATCACACACAGTTACTGCTTAGTGATTGTTCAACCCCAGGTGCTGTCATTTTATTCCTGTTCTCTGTACTCATTAGTAATAAGTCAAACAGTGCAAATAAATAAAAATTGATTTCAAAAAGGTATGTGCATTGAGAAAAAAAATCCACACGTTTGGAATTTGAACCAAGGACTCCTATACTGAAGGGCAGAAGTGCTAACCACTCAGCTTCATTGTAGTTACTTACAGCTCTTTGCATAAACAGACCTTTGTTTCACTAGAGTGAGCACAGTGTGGGGAAAGGCATGGTGATGTCAAGCCAGCTGGGTCACACAAATCATACATGTCCCCTTTTGAACACCCTGAAAACTGAAAGAGGACAAATAGGCATCAAATGCCTTTGTGGTAAAGCACCTTTAAAATTCAATGCCGACCGAAGAATCCACAGCATGTCCCCCAGATTTTCAAGGCATGCCTCATACTGCTCAAGACAGTGGAATAGCTCCTGAAATCCAGAGTTATTCTACTGGAGGTATTGGACTGAAGAGAGGTAAGTCATGCTGGGGACTCATAAGAGAGCCAGAGTCATCCTGCGACCTAAGGAGAGGAAGGCGATGCAGGGGACTGAGCAGAAATTTAGCCATACTAGAAACTGAGAAGAAGTGGACCAATCTAAGGACTAAGCAAAGGAGAACCATGCTTGGGACTAAGTAGAGGGGAAGCCAAGCTGGGGACTGAAGAAAGGGGAAGCCATGAGAAGACTAAAGCCATGATGAGTACTGTGCACAATACATGGAGAGTCACTCTACAGAACCCCAATATATTCTTTTGTGACTCCCATCGGATGAAGCAATCTAAACCAAAAAGCAATACTTCTTGACATACATGTAATCGTTTGCATTACATGTGATGCAGAAAATGACCTCCATTTTCTGCCAGACACATTTCAATGCTGTGCTCCATGTTCCTTAATGTATCAGCAAGCATACTAGGGAGAGGAAGAGGAGGGACTGCAACAATTTTACATGGGATGTTTTCCTTCACAATTGCCTGGAACCAGTGACAGTATCTGACTCTTTTCTACAGATCAATCACTTTGAGCTCCGGACCAGTGGTGAAACAATGCACATCAATTTTCCCCCCATTTTGCAGCTCTCTGACATGTTAAATAAGATCTCCAGGTTTCCTGTGCTCAACGTCTCAAAGGTTTCGTAGGCGACTTTTCCAGACATAGTAGCACTACATTGATTGTGTCCCGCAACATTTTTCAACGGCCTCAACCATAAGAAAGTTTCCAATTTATGTACGCTCTGAATAACGCTCTGTGAGAGGATGTCATGAACACCATATTTCTTTCTAAATTTACTCTGACATCACTTAAAAAAAATTGGCGACCCAATAGGTTTGCACCATGAAGTCTTGCTGCTCCATACTGTGCATCACACTCCTGATAAGAAGTCAGGTGACTGAATGACAAGGAGGGGTTATGCACCCGAAAGTCATCAATGGAGGTTAATCGTCATATGACTGTCCAGGTCCCTACCTTATCTCTCCGATGCAGGGGCATTCCAGGTTGTTTGGAGCTCAATTCACTGAGGAGAATATTGCTTTGTTCAGTTATTACAGAATATATGTGCTTCTTTCGAGTGAATCTTACTGCACTATGCAGTGTTCTTCAATCTGTGAGTCTCCAGCTGTGATGAAACCTAAACTCCTCATATGCCCTATGTTCCTGGTAGGGTTGTGGTAATTGTGGGCATGGAGAGAGGCAGAGGAGAGGGCTGGAAGCAGAGAAAGCCATTTCTGAGGCTTTTGCTATGATCACGGCGGCTATCCCTCTCATCAACCGCACCTCTCATGCCTCTCCAGCTCTGGCAGCAGTGAAGAGGGGGTCTGCACTTTAAGATGATGGTGGTGGTAGTTGTTTTC
The DNA here is from genome assembly GCA_025379985.1 of Phyllomedusa bahiana. Taxonomy (NCBI): domain Eukaryota; kingdom Metazoa; phylum Chordata; class Amphibia; order Anura; family Hylidae; genus Phyllomedusa; species Phyllomedusa bahiana. Next base: position 29,305 of record JAODAL010022261.1, on the reverse strand, counting down.
CCCCAGGGCACACTCTGTAGATTATCTCTCCGTCAACTGCCTGCGGCTGGTGGTGTGTGAGATGCCCTTGCTGTGTGGTGCAGAAATAGGCATGCAAGAGACAGAGGGTTAAGCTGTTTCAAAAATCATCTTAGGCCTCTTTACTTCCATGGCAAGAGATCACACACAAGGCAGTGGATTGCGTTTGTGTTACAACACCATTCCTCCAGTTGCAGACACTCAGTAGACCAAGGCAGTTTGATGTTCCTAAACCGAGTCCCTTGTGGCAGGAGAACAAAAGGTTAAGGTTGACATCTGTGCCCAAAAGCAGCACAGCCAATGTCAGGATAGCATGGTGGATTGCTTCTCTGACAGCTGCAGATGATGACACTGATACCCTGAAGATAGATATCAATGAGTCCAGTGGAAAAAGACCCACTAACTCCAGTGGAGAGACAAGCTCCTCTGGCAAGACCCAGAAACTAAGTTTACCAGAACATATATCACCTCCTACTCTACTCCCACCCTTGTGTTGTCATGGTTTTTCCCGGAAAAGCTTTGAGTGACTGCAGCTGGTTACATTACATTACTGCAGACATGAGCACAAGGTATTAGCTGAACACAGGGATGAAACAGGGGTCTAGAACATTCTTAGTGAAATTAAAGAAGATAACAGTGCAATTATTGTTAAACATTATCAAACATTTTTAACCATTAGTCGTATACCATACCATCTACTCCTGTATCCAACATTGTAACCAAGGCTGCAACAGATAGAAGACTACAACATACATCCTTGATATTCAGTTAACAGGTTACACATAAATTATAAATCTTAGTATAATGGACAACACTTTCCAGATGCAGGAAATACAATACTATCTGCATTTTTCAAACTGTCATGAAGAACATAATCTCGGGGTTGTCCTTATTTTGGGAGTTTATTCATGTACTATAAATGTTTGCTGATTGCAAAACTTTAACCAGCATTCCCTTTAGTTTTTTCTTTCAGATGATCCTCTCAAAGAGACTGATGGTAAATCTATATTGATCCAGCATTTTATCTTTACAATCACTTAATGGTAGCACGGAGAGTATATCCTAGAGGTTACTAAGAAAAACATGCCCAGTGGGTTATTACCGCTACTTAACAAAGCTAAGTAAAGATGGTGAAAACAATGAGACTGTAATTGCTATAAGCCCTTTGTTATTTCTGCCCGAGAGAAAGAATGCCATTCACACCTAAATCTCATGATGTATTTATGTTGATGATAGGTTTTCTTTATCTGACCTGACTTCAACTTAATTTAATCCTGGAAGGCTACTGACCTCCTATAATACATTTCTATTAACCTTCTTTTAAATTTAATCCAAAGATGTTACGTTGCTACATCGTCACTATTATTTTGTGGAAGGTCTCAGAGACAGTGGTATAATTTTTACTTTAAACAAACCAAAAAAATAAAGAGTCAAACATTTTCCACCTAGAATTTTGGGCACAGAAGTTCTGATGGCATTTTATGAATACATACCACTGGTGATCAGGAGGCCATGCCATTCATTAAAAGAGCACTGAGATTCAGTAATTGTAACCCTCCTTAACCACAATTCACTGTGTATCAATTAATCAGTAAACATATATCTAGGTGTCCTGCTACCTATATGAAGTGGAAAGGGTGAACACTCCTTAAAGGTCATTACCCCATTCACCCATCGAACCTTCTGCACACTAATAAACGATGCTGTGTATTGTAACAAAACATGGGGCATGTCTCCACGGCACAGGTTTGCGGACGGTTTTTCAGACGGTTTGCGGTTTTGCAGACTGTCTGTAAAAACCAGCCAAAAAGGAGCGCAACGGGCTCCTATGAAAAACCCATGCAGCAGTCCACACTGCACGGATTTTCTGCCCGGCGGTTTTTTCACCCACGGGCCGCCCAAAGAACATTCAACATGCACATTCTCCCGTCCAGTTTTCAGACAGAATATGTGCAAGTGAATGTGAAGGGGGAGGGCGGGAGGGCGTCCCCCCCACAGCCGTGTGCACAGCACACAAACCTGACAAACACTAGTCGGATAAACCGACCGGTATTTGTCCATTGCCGTGTAAATAGGCCCCATCAATTTATAATCAGAAAGGATCATAGATGTCACATGTGACTACGCAAGTATTTCATAACTGGATTTCGGATGCTTAGTTTATTGTGCAACAAGTTACATATGCTTTTGGCAAGCATTTTAACAAAAAGAGAAGGTCATGTCCAAAGTTTCACCCAGAATATCCACATAAAACATGACCGTGAGGAAGTTGTGGTAAAAAAGACAGTGCTGGGTGTGTGTCAAGAAAGTGAAGATGATCCAAGCAGAGAGCGGGTGCACTGGGTGAAAGACAAATCTGAGCTATACACATCAAAAGCATTTGGGCTAGTTAATTTATCTCAAATACAATCTAAGTGATATTCATGACAATTCTGTACTATTGCCCTGTTACTGGAATTTTTCTTTTAAGTAAGTTGACATCATTGTCGGCAAGGGTTTAACGCAAATCGATGTATATCTACATCATGACCATCATGAAGGTTCAAAAATAGTGCTCGCACAATCGTGAAACCAGCTGTACATTACATTTACTCCAGTCGCAGCCAATTAACCACTTAAATGCCATGGCCAAATGTGACCACGGCATCTAAGGTTAAAACAGAGGAAGGTAGGGATCTCTTCATCGGTTGATGCTCTCCATGACCTGGAAACCTAACAAAGGCTTCTGGGTTGCCTGTGATGTCAGAACGACCCTCCATGCCTGGAGAGCACAGCCGGGCATGGTGATTAACAGCTACAATACATAGCAGTAATGTTGTGTTATGTAATTTAGCAAGTCTTCTATAGGACGAAGTAAAAAAGATTGTTACAGTAAAAAAAAGAGTAAAAGCGCAAAAATAAATGAAACAAAACATGTACACCGCCCTTTCCCCATTGCAAATGCCAATCACCCCAAAAAAGAGGAAAAATGAAAAAAGTACACATATTAAGTATCAAAACATGTGTAACAACCTAGCCTATAAATCTGTCACATTATTTAACCTGAACGATGAACAATGGGATAAAAAGCGAACAAAAAGAAATATAAGCTCCAAAATGGTACCAATGATAAAGTCAGTTCATCCCACAAAATAAAAGCCCTTTCACAGCTTCATAAAAAGTTATGTCTATCAATTCAGAACACTTTTTTAAGTGCTACAGCATGAAAAACATCATAAATTGGGTACCAAGTATTGCTGCCTATGATGATATAAAAATTTATTTTTTTGCAAATGCATTTTTTAAGTGGTAAAACATAAAAAAAAACTATATAAAACTGATAGATATATAAACTTTGAAATACCTGTGGCAACACATAAAATGCAATAAAAAGCAATAAAAAACTCCATTGCATATAAACTCCAAAGTGGCACCAATGAAAACGTCAGTTCATCCCACAAAAAAAGCCCTTACACAGCTCTGTATACAGAAAAATAAAAAAAAGTTATGGCTATCAGAAGCTAGAGATGCATAAATATAGTTTTACATAATAAAAACACCTTTTTCATTTAAAGTTCTGCAACATAAAAAACAACTACCGTATATACTCGAGTATAAGCCGACCCGAGTATAAGCCGAGGCACCTACTTTTGCCCCAAAAAACGGGAAAACTTATTGACTCGAGTATAAGCCTAGGGTAAAAAATGCAGCGGCTACTGGTAAATTTTAAAAATAAAAATGGATACCAATAAAATTACATAGGCAGTTTAATGTCCCCCATAGCAATTATAGGCAGATATATGGCCCTATATGCAGGTATAGGCAGGTATATGGCCCAAAAGGCACATATATATGGCCCCATAGGCATGTAATAGGCAGTTATATGTCCCCCATAAGCAGATTATAGGCAGGTATATGTCCCCATAACGCAGTAATAGGCAGGTATAATGGCCCCATATGCAGGTATAGGGCAGGCTTGTAGGGGGTATAGGCAGCTGTAGCAGGTATAGGGCGGCTGTAGGCAGGTATAGGCAGCTGTAGGCAGGTATAGGGCCGGCTGTAGGCAGGTATAGGCAGCTGTAGGCAGGTATAGGGCCGGCTGTAGGCAGGTATAGAGCCGGCTGTAGGCAGGTATAGGGCCGCTGTAGGCAGGTATAGGCCGGCTGTAGGCAGGAATAAGGAGCTGTAGGCAGGTATAGGGCCGGCTGTAGGCAGGTATAGGCAGCTGAAGGCAGGTATAGGACCGGCTGCAGGCAGGTATAAGCAGCTGTAGGCAGGTATAGGGCCGGCTGGAGGCAGGTATAGGGCCGCTGTAGCAGGTATAGGGCCGGCTGTAGGCAGGTATAGGGCCAGCTGTAGGCAGTATAGGACGCTGTAGGCAGGTATAGGGCAGTTATAGTGCCTGCTGTAGGCAGGTATAGGCAGCTGTAGGCAGGTATAGGCTGCTGTTGGCAGGTATAGGGCAGGTATAGGGCTGCTGTAGGCAGGTATAGGCAGCTGTAGGCAGGTATAGGGCGGCTGTAGGCAGGTATAGGCAGTGTAGGCAGGTATAGGGCAGGTAGTAGGCAGCTGTAGGCAGGTTATCGCAGCTGTAGGCAGGTATAGGACAGGTATAGGGCAGGCTGTAGGGCAGGTATAGGCGCTGTAGGCAGGTATAGGCAGCTGTAGGCAGGTATGGCAGGTTAGGGCCGGCTGTAGGCAGGTATAGGCAGCTGTAGGCAGGTATAGGCAGCTGTAGGCAGGTATAGGGCAGGTATAGGCAGCTGTAGGCAGGTATAGGCAGCTGTAGGCAGCTATAGGGCACGTATAGGGCCGGCTGTAGGCAGGTATAGGCAGCTGTAGTCAGGTATAGGGCAGGTATAGCAGCTGTAGGCAGGTATAGGAGCAGGTATAGGGCCGGCTTAGGCAGGGGATAGGGCAGCTGTAGGGGGGAGCTGTAGGCAGTATAGGGCAAGCTGTAGGCAAGTGTATGCAGGTATAGGCAGTTAAAAAAAATAAAACAACAACCACTTACCTGACTCCCCGCTGCTCCGTCTCCCTCGCCGCTCCGCCTCCTCGCTGTCCGCCTCCCGCGCGCTGTCCTCGGGTCTTCTCGGCACAGGCGGGTGACGTCATCAGGCCGCGCACGCAGCGTGATGACACACGCTGCCTGTGCCGGAAACTCCGGACAGCCGCGAGTCTGCGGCCGCCCGGAGGCCACTGCGGAGCACGGAGCGCTCGCTCTGTGCACCGCAGTGGGTATCTCTTCTCCTGCATGCGCTCCGGAGGAGTCGCATATAGGTGAAGGGATCGCGGACAGTGCCCGGGCCACCGCAGCGCCCGGACACTGTGCACTCACTCGGCATTCAGCTATATGCGCTCCCAGCGGAGCCGCATATAACTGAAGCGTCCCTGTCAGCACTCGGGCCATCGCAGCGCCTGAGTGCCGACAGTGACTCGAGTATAAGCCGAGGTCGCATTTTTCAGCACATTTTTTGTGCTGAAAAACTCGGCTTATACTCGAGTATATACAGTATATAAATTACGTATATAAATTACGTATGGCCATAATCGTATTGACCCACAGAGTAAAACTAACTTGTCATGTATACTGTATAGTGAACCCTGGTAAAAATTAAAATAAAAAACATTATTTAGGATTGCAGTATTTTCTTCACCCTGCCTTCCAAAAAACACATTTAAAAGCAATAAAAACCTCATATAAATGTCAAAATTATATCAATAAAAACCTCAACTCATCCCACAAACAAAAGCCCCTACACAGCTCCGTACAGAGAAAAAAGACTATGGCGATGGAAAATGTGATTTCTTTTTTTAATAAAAGTTTTTATTGTGTAAAAGCAGTAAAACATAAAAAATGCTAATTGGGTATCATTGTAATTGTATTGACCTGCTAAAAATAAAAATAAAAAACACTACCAGGATTGATGTATTTTGTTCAAAATGCCTTACAAAAACCTTAATAAAAAGTCATCAAAGCATTATATACACCCCGTAGTGGTACCAATAAAACGTCAACTCCTCACACAAAAATCAAGCCCATAATCAGTTCTGTATACAGAAAAATAAAAAGTTATGACTAGCAGACTATGAAGACATAAAACGCAATTTTTTATAAACGCATTTCTATTGTGTAAAAGTAATAAAACATAAAAAATAATGTAAAATTTATATCATTGCAATTGTACTGACCTGCATAGTAAAGTTATCTTGTCATTTATCCTGCACGGTGAACGCTATAAAATTGAAGCCCAAGAAACTATGGAGGAACTGCATTTTTTTTCCTCCCATTTACATGGCCCAATACTAAAAAACTATGGTACACCTGTGTGCCCAAAATGCACAATACAAACCTAAATAAATCTATGTTGCAAATTTTCAAATGTGAAAAAATTACTACTAAATTTTTAAGCCCCTAATGTCTTAAAAAATAAAAAAAAAATGTAAAAATAATGCCAACCTACAGTAGACATATGATAGATGATAGTTATAAACTATTTTGAGTGGAATGATTATCTATCTTACACACAGAAATTTTTGACATTTGAAAATGACAAATTTTTTAAAATTTTCACAAAATGTTTATGTTTTTCAGGACTTTATGGACCAAAATGAACTACTAACTTAAAGCACAATGTGTCACGAGAAAACGATTAATCTCTGAATATGAGAGCTATGATTACCATAATTACAGGGCGTATTTGGGGGCACATTGCAGTGCAATTACGCCCGGAAATATGCCCTGAAATAAGCCGTGTGAACATACCCAAACAGGTTCATACATTCTAGCGCATTCTACAATACCTTAAAGCGATTTAGAACTGGCCTGTCAAATCCTAGCCCTAAAACATCACAAGTCATGCACCATGGTACTTATTAATGGCTTTTGTTAGGATCGAAGAACAGATAGCACAGAAAGTCATGATATCATTGCCAGGTTAAACATTGTTGTATTTGTAGGGTTAGAATTATGGTTTCAGTCACAATTATGGCTAGGTTTATTGTCAGAGTGAAAGAAATCAGGTTTGCAAAATCCAAAACCACCTTTTTTTCACATGTTCAGTTGAATAGAGATCTAACTGAACAGAGACAGATGTAAGCAATTCTCGGGGGACTAATGACCTCACGTGATAAATATCCTTTAACAGTATTAAATTTTAGTCCTCCATGGCTCCATTTTAGTAGTTTATACTGCTTCAACTCCACTACTTTCATGAAAGATATAATGATATGATTTTTCTTGCTTTATCCACCTCCAACAAATAACACCACCTTATTAATTTAAAAAAAAAATTAAAATGTCAGATATCTTCTGGCTACTGTTGTAGATGTGAAATTTCTGATGGCATATTTTCAGTGCACAAAACTGCTGACAAAATGACTATTCCATTCTCCGAATAGCATTGATTACTTGCAGTCAAATATTCGCCTTAAATTATTCTGTTCTGTAACAAAGCTGTTAACCAAAGTATGTCAAAAAAGGTCTACAGGTTTAATAATTCTACCAAATCTCGATTCCTTTTGCACCAATTAATTTCTACACTTCTTTTTAGGGCTTTGTCTACACGGCAATAGTGCTAAGTGATCACGAAAAAATCTAGATAGAGTCGATTGTAGATTTTAAATAAAATCGTGTCGATTTTTGATCTCAATCAATCACCGATTCCCATTAAAGTCAATGGGAGAAGATGATCTGGTTAATTTTTATACCGAAACAAGTGAGGAGAAGATTGAATTAACATCCAGAAAAGTAAACTGGAGACGTTGAAAAACTTATTTAAGACAATTTTTCTCTAAGAGTCACAGAAAAAAATTCACAGGCTAAAATAATTCATTCTTTTCAATGGCTAACTGAAAAGATGAGGACAGCATAGCTATAGCAGGTACAGCTCAGCAGCTGTAAAGGGGCCACTTTGACACATAAGAAGACACCGGTATTGGAAATGGCACATGGTAACTGGCAGGAACCCCCTATTACTTTTTGTTCTAGGGCCCAAGAACATGTGATATATGTGGTGGCAGCAAGAACATCCCAAAGGGGAACATGGAGGTTCAGCTGCCAGGGCCTTAGTTATAGGGGGTGTAGTGGTAGCCAGGGCTGCCATCAGTCATCTACTAACCGTTTCAAGGCCCCATGCAACTAAATCAAATGGAGCCCCCACCCATTTTTAGTTCCTATATTTAACATATCACTGGGCCCCTTTTTGATTCGGGCCCCTGACAGGAGTACTGCCCTATTGGCACCCTTGGCACCCTTTTTACAGTAGCCTGGCCCCAAAGCCAGCAATAATGTCCATATGGACACTCAAAATAATATCTGGAAGAAGAAATGAGTATTTGAAATAAGAATTTTTTCAATACGACCTTTACTATTGCTATGGCCTGACCCCAAAACTAGCAAAAATTACCTTTCAGACACTCAGTAAGATTTTGAAGAAGAAATGAATATTTGAAACAAAATATTTTTGAATAGGACCTTGACTATCTCTGTGTTTTACAGCAGCATGACCCCAAAACCAGCAAAAATGACCCTTTGGACACTCACAATAAAATTAGCATGAAGAAATGCAGACAGTTAATGGTGAGGCCCAGATGACGCTGCAACGCTGACAATCTGGCCGAAGCAGGTTACGAATGCCGGAAGTGTGAGCCTCCTGAGCCTTCCTCATCAGACAGTCAAGACCCGAGTAGCGCTTGAGAAATTTCTGCCTATATGAGAGCGCTTGCCCTCCATGTAAAATTCGAAAAAGCGTTATGTAGCACCATCACATCCTTATGCTTAAGCAGCAATGGAATATTTTGCAAAGGATATTGTTACATTATGCCATGAACTCGTCGGGAATGGGCTCAAGAAGTTGAGGTTTGTTTCCATGAGTGCGGAGGAAGTGAGCTTCTCTTGGAAACGCTGACTGACACTCCAGTTCTACCCAGGTGCCCTTCTCAGTTTTCTGTTTCTTCCTCTCCTTGACACGCTGGAGGAAAATATCTCTGCTCTTGGAGTGACAAATGTGCTCCACACAGATGTTGATTCTTTTGGCAAGGATTTTACCCTTGATCTGCTTGTTCACAATTATACCCACAGCATGCTGTGTAACATTGTAGATGCTGCCAGTCTTGTCATTGTAAGGTTTTGGTGGATTCGCTGGACCACCGCAAGCGATGATAACTTAGCCACACCAGGCAGTGGAGTCTAAGTAGCCCCCGGTATTCACTACCCGCAAAGCGGGATGGACTTGCTGCGGCTTGAGGCTACCAGGTCGCTACCCCTGACGTGACTTGCTTGCGATGGCGGACGGGGTAAAGCATGGTACAGAATCGTAATCCAGAGTCGTAGTCGGGGACAGGCAGAAATCAGGGCGGGCGGCAGAGGTTCATGGTCAGAGACAGGCAGACGGTCAGGGCAGGCAGCAAACAGGCAAGGTCAGGAAACGTAGCGGAACGGACTGGTACACGGGTGATCAATACGGACTCCAACACTCTCTAAAGACACAGAACGCACACCAACACTCTGGCAGAGAGTGCAGGGGGCGTATACCTTACATAGGACCAGCGGCCGGCAACTGACTAAATTACCGGTGCACTGGCCCTTTAAATCCAGACCAGCCGTCACGCGCCCTAAGCAGCGGGTACGCGCGCGGCGGCCAGGACAGGTAGGAGCAGCGTGCACAGGAGCATGGATGGGTAAGTGAGCAGGCGCCGGGGCCCGGGCAGCAGGGGGATGGTTGCGGGCGGCCGCGGCACCCGCGCCGGACCCCCTGCGGGCAGGGGGGCTGCCTCGGGGGGGCGACGGCACCCGCGCCAACCCCCATGACAGTACCCCCCCTTTAGGTCTCCCCCTCTTTTTACGGAATTTGGAGAGGAGGTCACGCGACAGATTAACCTCAAGTTCCCACGAACGCTCCTGCGGCCCGAACCCCTTCCAGTCAATCAGAAAGAACCGCTTTCCCCTCACTGTTTACTCCACCGCCACCTCCTTGACCTCAAAGATGTTATCAGAGTCAGCCACAGGAGAAGGTGAGACAGATCCACGGGAGAAGCGATTCAGCACCACAGGCTTGAGGAGAGAAACATGGAAGGTGTTCGGGATACGCAGATTAGGAGGCAAGCGGAGCCTGTAGAACACCGGGTTTAGTTGCCAAAGTACCACAAAAGGGCCCAAATACTTAGGGCCTGACTTATAACTGGGCACCTTGAAACAAATATATTTGGCGGACAACCAAACACTATCACCTGGCTTAAATAGGGGCGGAGGTCTACGGTACCTGTTGGCCTGGACCTTGGTGTGAGCGGAGGCCCGTAAAAGGGCCTGTCGTGTGGCTTACCAGTGTGCCTTGATGTCATGCACCTGGGCATCCACGGCAGGAACATGACACGAAGTAGCCAGAGGGAGAGGCGGGCAGGGATGTAGCCCAAAAACGACAAAGAAAGGAGAGGCTCCAGCGGATTCCGAGTCTAGAGAATTATATGAAAATTCTGCCCAGGGGAGGAGGTCGGACCAATTATCTTGACGGGCGGATACAAAATGTCGTAGGTAGGTACATAAAACTTGGTTAACCCTCTCTACCTGCTGGTTAGTTTGAGGGTGGTAAGCAGACGAGAAGTCTAGCTGAATCTGACCACATAGAGCCCTCCAGAATCTCGAAACAAATTGGCCCCCCCTATCCGAGATGATATGCAACGGAAGACCGTGTAACCGAAAAATGTGGTGGAAAAAGTGCTGGGCCAGCTGAGGAGCAGAGGGTAACCCGGGCACGGGAACTAAGTGAGCCATTTTCGAGAATCTATCGGTCACCACCCAAATGACCGTGTTACCAGAGGAGGCCGGGAGGTCAGTAACAAAGTCCATGGCTATATGGGACCAAGGTCTTTCTGGCACTGGGAGAGGCTGAAGCAAACCCGTGGTTCTGAGATGAGGGACTGTGTTACGGGCACAGGAGGTACAGACCAGGACAAAGTCTCTAACATCTTGAGCGAGGGTGGGCCACCAATAGTAGCGAGAGATTAATTGCAGGGACTTATGTACTCCAGGATGACCAGCTGTTCGTGAGGAATGTCTATACTTAAGGATTCGAGGCCGCATGGCAGGGCGGATGTAGGTCTTCCCAGGAGGTAGATGCTGAAGATCCACGTGGGCCGCCGTGAGAAGACGTTCTGGAGGAATTATGTGCTGCAGAGGCGGCTCTAGGCCCACAGTGTCCAAGGATCTAGAGAGGGCGTCCGCCCTGATGTTCTTCTCTGCTGGCTGAAAGTGAAGGAGAAAATCAAAGCAGTCGAAAAATAGCGACCACCTGGCTTGTTGAGGATTCAGTCGTTGAGCAGACTGGAGATAAAGAAGGTTTTTGTGAACGGTGAAGATCTCGATGGCATGGCGAGCCCCCTCCAGCAAGTGCCGCCATTCTTCTAGGGCTAACTTTATGGCCAGTAGTTCGCGATCACCGGTCGTGTAATTTCGTTCGGCTGGGGTGAAGGTTTTGGAAAAGGAGCCGCCCAGAGGAGGACTTCTGAAGGAGGACAGCGCCGCCACTTACTGAGGAGGCGTCCACTTTTAGGATGAATGGACGCTGCGGGACCGAGCTAGACAGAACAGGAGCCGAAGCAAATGCTGCTTTAAGACAATCAAAGGCTTCCTGGGCTTCTCCTGTGAGCCCTAGGTGCGGGAGTTTCCCGGGCGCACCAGACAGTCCCCAATTGAGTGGCCAGAACTGCCACAGCAGAAGCACAGCTGCCTCTGGTGATGCTGTGAGCATTCCTCCTGGGTCAAGTGGGCTCTCTCGACCTGCATGGGTTCATCCTCATGAACCATTGGCGGAGGAAGTGGAGGTCATTGGAAAACGGGAGTCAGGTGAGGTAGCCGGCGTGGGCGACCTCCGGTTGGAGGCGGAGCTCTTGTTGTCTCTCAGCAAACCGTATGTCAATTCTGGTGGCCAACTGAATCAGATCGTCCAGAGCGGATGGCATGTCCCGACCAGCGAGCTCGTCTTTAATACGCCCAGAAAGGCCTTGCCAGAAAGTCGCCACCAAAGCCTCATTTTTCCAGTCCAGCTCTGAGGCTAGGGTGCGGAACTGCACGGAGTACTGACCCACAGTGGAGTCACCCTGACGGAGACGGAGCAGAGCTGCGGCAGCGGAGGAGGTGCGGCCAGTTTCCTCGAAGATGGTGCGGAACCCCTGGAGGAAGGTTTGCAGATTTGCCGTCAACGGATCTCCTCGGTCCCATAGTGGAGTGGCCCAGGCCAAGGCTTCCCCAGATAAGAGGCTAATTATGAAGGCCACCTTAGCCCGCTCGGTAAGGAATTGATGCCCCAACTGCGTGATACAGATGGAGCACTGACTGATGAAGCCACGGCACCTCTTGGGGTCTCCATCATAGCGTGAGGGGAGCGGCAGATGCAGGGAAGGTCCCGTTGCAGGCGCCGGTAGAGGCATGGCTGCAGGAGCAACTGGTGCTGGCGCGGCAGTAGCAGCCGCAGGCAGAGGTAGACGGGCCGCAAGGTTCTGCATCATGGCTGCGAGCTGGTCAATACGCTGGCTCTGCTGGGCGCTGGGTGATTAATACGGACTCCAACACTCTCAAAAGACACTGAACGCACACCAACAATCTGGCAGAGAGTGTAGGGGGCGTATACCTTATATAGGACCAGCGGCCGGCAATTGACTAACTACCGGTGCGCTGGCCCTTTAAATTCAGACCAGCCGTCGCGCGCGCGCCCTAAGCAGCAGGTACACGCGTGGCGGCCGGGACAGGCAGGAGCAGTGTTTACAGGAGCGTGGACGGGTAAGAGAGCAGGCGCCGGGGCCCGCGCAGCAGGGGGATGGGTGCGGGCAGGGGGGCAGTCGCGTTCAGCAGGAAGTACACTGACATAGATAAAACAGGGTCATTTGATTTTAGCAGCCAATGATATCCCTACAGCCCCCACTGGTGATGTTCATGACCCCCGCTCTGTGCTCTGTACTGATTGGCTGGACGCCAAAAGTACAGGAAGCAGTGAAAATGGCGCAATCACAAATCTAGATCTAGATTTTTGATCCGATTTTAAGATATAAAAAATCGGATCGAATCGTGAAAACCGTAAAGATTTACTCGATTTCATCATTTCTCGATTAAATCACTCATCTCTACACGGCAATGATTTACAATCAGATTTTTAAGCGGATTCAGTATTTAGAATCCACAAAAATCCTACTGTAAGTCATCCCCATAGACCTCAATCGAAAATCCGAGCTGTAGTCTACACAGCTCGGATTTTCTGAGGTCAGATTTCAAATCCAATATCCATTAAAAAAAACTTAGAACATTTTCTATAATCTACCAGAAAACGGCAGATTATTGTACTGTTCAATGTTTGCCGGCCGAAAACCGACCGCAAAAATCGTGACAAAAAAGATGGAAAAAACAAAAAAAATTGCAAAATTCTTTTTATTCTAATTACAGTCTGACTAGTGATTATTCTTCAAAAAACAAAATCTGGTTAGCACATCTGTTTTTAAGAATAAACATATAGGTTTATAGGTGCACAATGTTGTGGCAGTCAAAAGCTATGCAAACACAATACAATATCAGTGGCTAAAAACGGTCAAGGAGGACATAAGAAATTAGCATTTCTGCTAATATGGAATATATGGAAAAAATTTGAGGTTCTTAGTGTACATTTTTGATCAAAACTGTAAATGCCCACCTAACTGAATTGTGGTCACCTTGCCGTGGTATGTGGGCATTTACAGTTTTGATCAAAAATGTACACTAAAAACCTCAAATTTTTCCATATATTCCATATTAGCAGAAATGCTCTTTCAAAAATTCTTATGTCCTCTTTGACCGTTTTTAGTGTCTACATAGTGCCACTGATATTGTACTGATATTGCATAGTCATTTTTCCTCTTCCATGTGGACGAAGCCTAACGTCCTGTTATGCATGGTAAGTAGGAGGTGTGGGAACTCATAGAAGGTCAGTTACCCCATTCACCCATTAAAGTCCAAACCAGAACACTTATAAAAACTGCTTTTTCTCATAAGAAAACAATAGCAATTTATAAACTGAGATGACCACTTGGGTCATATACAAATATTTCATAACTGGATTACGTTTTATGGCTTGGCTTATCGTGCAACAAGGTAAAATGTGCTTTTAGAAGCAATTTCACAGAAACAGAGTTAGTGTAAGGGACTGGTCAGTGGCGCACGAGCAGACACAAACAGAGTGAGGCCTTGGCGCTGGTCCCAACCCCTGTTCCTGCCTTTTGGGCAACCCCTGAGAGCTACACTAAATAAGTGCAAACACAAGACAAAGACAAACGAACACAGAACACAATAAAGAGAAGTAAGACTAGTCAGGTAAATAACAGTCGGGCAAAGTAATACCAAATCAGAAAGCAGGAGAATAGTCGGTAGAAAACCAAGGTCAGATACCAGGAAAGAGCACAGAAGGTAAAGGGCTAGGTACTGGCAAAAACAAACCACTATAGCAGGCAAAGGGGAGTGGTACCATAGCCCTCTTATACCTGCTCAGAAGACAAAGGACAGAAGTGATGGGTGGAAGGAACAGAAAACTGGATAGGAACACAAGACTGTCAACCAGACCAGCAAGGAACCAGTGGTTAACCAGTGAAGTGCCAGAGGATTCCTGGCCACGGGCATTGGCCAGGAATCAATTAAGCATGCAGAGAAGAGAACCAAGTTCACACTAGTGAATACAAATCCAAAGCGTTATGTCAGAATCCATGGTTTTCGTCCCAACGGCCGTGGCCGGCCACCAGAGCTCAAAGCTGAGGGTCTGTTGGGCACGATCGTGATAGTCAGGTTCCAATTTTCACCCAGAATATCTATACACAAAAGATAGTGGGTATAGGGCAGATTTTAGACAATGCATGACTGGGCAAAAGTGTGGTCCTAAATGCTGAAATATTGTACCAACAACCTAGTTCTAACCAATTAATTCATAAGCACTGATCTGCCTTAAGCAGCAATTGAATAAGGGTTATCTCATGAGGCTTTCATGTTTCCAATATATCATGCCCCTTCAGATTTGTGATAACTTTTGGAAGTTTTCTTACTCTATACAGTATAAAATCTACTGATCTATACAGCTGTAGCAATTATGAACTTGACAGATAAAATACCATGAACTCACTAGGATATCCCATCAAAGTCTGATAGGTGCAGGTCCCACCTCTGAAAACCTGTATTTAGCTGGAAAACAGGCCCCCAAAAGCTACAGAGTAGACTGAACCGAACACAATGATCAGCTGTACTCAGAAATCTCGTAGAACAGAAGGGAGAGCCATATGAAAATGTGGCCGGTTCTCCAGTCAGCTCTGGAACTTTTGGGGGCCCTTTCTAGTGATAGGTGGGGGTGCCAGTCGTGGGACCAATACCTATCAGACTTTTATGGTATATCCTAGCGATATGCCATCAAAGTCAATATTGGGAGCACTCTTTTAAGTAAATAAACTTGGGCTGCAGTTCTCTGCACTATTTACAGTGTATCTGTCAGGATACGTTCATCTGGGCAGCCTCTCACCTGTTTAGCACAACGACCTGCGAGGGTTAATAAGTCTATCCTGGGACCACACCCTGGGAGAGTTGGTGCTCCTGAGCCAGGAGTGACAGCTCTCAGGACCAATCGGAGGGCCCGGATGCCGCACCAATCAGCTGCGGGGGCGGTGTCCCGGCAGACTTCTTAAACCTCCTCATTCCCTCTAGGCTTTGCCTGACAAAGGTGTTCCCTTGCTGTTTCCTGTCGTTCCCGTTTGTTGTTGTTCTCCTGGATTTCTGACCCCGGCTTGTTTCTTGACCTCGCTTGTTGCCTCTGATTTTGTACTGCGCTCCTGACTGTGTTTTGACCCCGGCTTGTTTCTGACTATTCTTCTGGCTTACGTTTTTGGCATATACTTTCCCGTACGTTTACCGACCCGGACTGTTTGACACTGCGTTTTCCCTGACGGCCCTGCACTTAGCAGCGTAGGGGCTGTCGTCCAGTTGGGGTCTGCCGCCTAGGGCAGCACGCCAAGTAGGCAGGGACAGTGGGCTGGGTGGCAGTCAGGGCCCACTGCACCTCCCTTGACGTGACAGTGTGTCAGGCCACTAGTTTGCTGCTCTCCACGCTCCATTTACCCCATAGTAGAGCAGATGCAGGGGCTTACCCACTTGGTCCAGGACCTAGCACTTAGAGTGCAGCAGCAGGAGACCTCCCAGGGTACCCCTCCGGCTGGGAGTCCTTCGGCACCTCACTCCCCGTTAAGTGAACCCCCTATTCAATTACCCGAGAGGTTCGCAGGGGACAGAAAGGCCTTTTTAGTGTTTAAGGAAGGATGCCGATTGTACTTTCGCCTCCGCCCACTTACCTCAGGTAATGAGGAGCAGAGGGTGGGAATTATGTTCCTACTCCAAGGGTCTCCCCAGGAATGGGCTTTCTCGCTACCCCTCGACTCGCCCGAGTTGTATTCCATAGACCGCTTTTTTGACTCCTTGGGGCTTCTTTTGACGACCCTGATAGAGAAGCAGTGGCTGAGACGCAGCTCACCACTTTAAGACAGGGCAAGAGGCCGGTGGAGGAGTATTGTTCAGAGTTCCGGCGTTGGTGTATTCCGTCAGGGTGGAATGACCCAACCCTTAGGTGCCAGTTCAGATTGGGGCTAGCTGACCATGTAAAGGACTTGTTGGTAGCTTATCCAACCCCTGGCACACTTGATGAGGCTATGGCTTTGGCTGTTCGCCTGGATAGACGGTTTAGGGAGAGACGCTAGGAGAGGACATTTACTCTGTTACCCCATGTTACTCCGCTTCCCCAGTCAGTCACCTCCCCAGGACCCGCTCAAGATGAGATTCCCCCCCGAGGAGCCTATGCAAGTAGGAGCCTCGTCTGCGGGCCCAGCCAGTGACCGCCGGATCTCACCTCGCATCCGGGAAGTGTGCCAACAGGAGAACCCAGCCAGAAAACTCCAGCGCCTAGATGACTCATGGGAGGGTCACCTAGGTGAACAGGTATTTCCCATGGTGTCAAAAAAGTTGTTACTTCCAGTTAAGATTTCATATCTTTCCAGGTCTAGTTCCGGGAGGGCCTTTGTGGATTCGGGATCAGCTTGCAACTTTGTGGACGCTTCATTTTTTAAGCGCCTGGGCCTTCCCTGGAGGCCTCTATCTGATTCCTTGCAGGTTGTGGCGATAGATTCTACCCCGTTGGTAAAGGGCAAGATCCAACATTGCACTCCTGAGCTTGAGATGCTGGTGGGATCTATGCACACTGAGAGGTGTATTCTGTTTGTCATGGAGGGCTTACCTGCTGATGTGGTGTTAGGGTTGCCCTGGCTTCAGAAGCACAACCCTGTGATTGACTGGAATTCTGGAGAATTGATTAGGTGGGGTAAGCAATGCATTAATAAATGTCTTCCGATCATCCTGGGTAATGCGGAGATTGAGCAGATTCCTGCCTTTATTCGCAACTTAGCTGTGTTTTTTTCCAAGACTCAGTCTGAGCAGTTACCCCCGCATAGGCCATATGATTGTGCTATTGAACTAAAGGCAGGATATACAATCTGTCTGGTCCGGAGAGATTCGCCATGAAGCAGTATATTGCAGAGAGTTTACAGAAGGGTTATATCCGTCCTTCGGTGTCCCCTATGGGTGTGGGGTTCTTTTTTGTGAAGAAAAAAGATGGTAGTCTCCGTCCATGCATTGATTACCGGGAACTCAATAAGGTAACGGTTAAGAACCAATATCCCTTACCTTTGATTCCCGACCTGTTCAATCAAATTCAGGGGGCAAAGTGGTTCTCCAAACTGGATCTGAGAGGGGCTTACAACCTTATTCGGATCAAGGAGGGGGATGAATGGAAGACTGCATTTAATACGCCAGAGGGCCATTTTGAATATTTGGTTATGCCCTTTGGGTTGTGTAACGCTCCCGCGGTCTTCCAGAACCTTGTAAATGATGTTTTCCGAGATCTCATTGGTCATTGTATGGTTGTTTATCTGGACGACATCTTAATTTATTCGCAGGATTGGTCTTCCCACGTTAAACACGTACGACAAGTTTTGCAGATTCTAAGGGTAAATCATTTGTTTGCCAAACTTGAGAAATGTGTTTTCGGGGTTCAAGAGATACCGTTCCTGGGATATATTTTGACTCCGAACTCATTCCGTATGGATCCTGGAAAGGTCCAGGCAATTCTCGATTGGGTTCGCCCTTCCTCCCTGAAAGCCTTACAGCGGTTCTTAGGCTTTGCCAATTATTATCGAAAATTTATTCGTAATTTTTCTGTTCTCGTCCGGCCATTAACTGATATGACTAAAAAGGGGGTTAATTTCAGTAACTGGCAACCGGAGGCCTTAGAGGCTTTTGAAAAACTCAAGCAGTGTTTTGTAGCAGCCCCAGTGTTGGTTCAAGCTGATCATACCAAACCCTTCGTCGTTGAGGTAGACGCTTCGGAGTTTGGGGCGGGGGCAGTGCTATCTCAGGGATCGGCCGCCTTGACTAATCTCCGACCATGTGCCTTCTTTTCCCGTAAATTCTCCTCTGCCGAGAGGAATTATGATGTTGGGAACCGAGAATTGTTGGCAATTAAATGGGCTTTCGAGGAATGGCGCCACTTCCTCGAGGGTGCCCAGCACCAAGTCACGGTCCTAACCGATCATAAGAACCTTACCTTTTTAGAGATTGCTAAAAGGTTGAGCCCTCGCCAGGCACGTTGGGCATTGTTCTTTACTCGATTTAACTTTGTGGTTACATACAGACCTGGGTCTAAGAATGTTAAGGCGGACGCGTTGTCTAGAAGTTTCTGTGCCAGTCACTCACCTCAGGATGATCCAGTACCCATTTTACCTAAAGAAATGGTCGTCTCTGTCATCTCCCCTGATTTAGCCACGGAGATCAAGACACACCAGGATATGAGACCTGTGGATTGTCCTGTTTCTAAGGTCTTTGTTCCCACTCAGTTTCGGTTACGACTATTAAAAGAATTACATGATTCAGTGCTATCTGGACATCCCGGAGTGTCTGGCACAAAGAGACTCATTTCCCGAAATTACTGGTGGCCGTCATTGTCCCGTGATGTGGGGGCCTATGTAACAGCCTGCGACACCTGTGCTCGGGCAAAGGTTCCCAGAACTCGCCCTCCTGGTGAACTTTGTCCTCTTCCTATACCAGATCGACCCTGGACTCATATTTCCATGGATTTTATGACCGATCTGCCTACCTCTGAGGGCAAGACGGTCATTTGGGTGGTAGTGGATCGCTTTAGTAAGATGTGCCACTTGATCCCGTTAAAAGCGTTACCGTCGTCTAAAAAGCTTGCGGAACTTTTCATCAGACATATCGTAAAATTGCATGGGCTACCTGAAAATATTGTGTCTGATAGAGGAGTTCAATTTGTTTCTTGTTTCTGGAGAGCTCTCTGTAAGGCTCTGGGTATCACCCTGTCCTTCTCCTCTGCTTTCCACCCAGAGACTAATGGGCAGACAGAGAGGGTGAATCAAACTGTTACGCAAAAACTCAGGTGTTTTGTCTCCGACCAGCAGGGAGACTGGGTGAAATACTTACCTTTGGTGGAATTCGCTATTAATAACCAGGATAGTAGTTCGTCTGGTGTTTCTCCGTTTTTCTGTAATTATGGCTTCCATCCTAGACATGCATCATTGTCCGGCGCTACTTCTGATCATAGTGGGGTGGATGTCATCGTTAACGATCTGTGCACAGTCTGGGCCCAAGTTCAGAAGAACTTGGCGAACGCCCAGAACATCCAGAAAGGGAAATGTGATAAGAGGCGCCTTTGTACTGGAGGATTTAAGGTTGGGGATAAGGTTTGGCTGTCTACCCGGAATCTTCGATTAAAGGTCCCCTCTGGTAAGCTTGCGCCGTGCTTTGTAGGTCCTTATGTAATTTTGGAGGTGATTAATCCAGTGGCCTACCGTCTGAAATTACCCTCTGGATTCCGGATACATAATGTATTTCACCGGTCGCTCCTGAAGAGATACGTTCCATCCGCTATCCCACCTGCTAAACCTCCTCCTCCCGTTAGAATTAAGGGGGAGTTAGAGTATGAGGTGGCCCGAATCATTGACTCTCGCAGAGTACAAAGGTCGTTGCAATACCTGGTCCATTGGAAGGGTTATGGTCCTGAGGAGAGGTCGTGGGTTCCCGCTAACTCAATTCATGCTGATTCCCTCATCAAGGAATTCCACGACGCTCACCCAGAGAGACCCGGACCAGATAAGGGTCCAGTGGCCCCTCCTAAAAGCGGGGGTACTGTCAGGATACGTTCGTCTGGGCAGCCTTCCACCTGTTTAGCACAATGACCTGCGAGGGTTAATAAGTCTATCCTGGGACCACACCCTGGGAGAGTTGCTGCTCCTGAGCCAGGAGTGACAGCTCTCAGGACCAATCGGAGGGGGCGGTGTCCCGGCAGACTTCTTAAACCTCCTCATTCCCTCCAGGCTTTGCTTGACAAAGGTGTTCCCTTGCTGTTTCCAGTCGTTCCCGTTTGTTGTTGTTCTCCTGGATTTCTGACCCCGGCTTGTTTCTTGACCTCGCTTGTTGCCTCTGATTTTGTACTGCGCTTCTGACTGTGTTTTGACCCCGGCTTGTTTCTTGACCTCGCTTGTTGCCTCTGATTTTGTACTGCGCTTCTGACTGTGTTTTGACCCCGGCTTGTTTCTGACTATTCTTCTGGCTTAAGTTTTTGGCATATATTTTCCCGTACGTTTACCAACCCGGACTGTTTGACACTGCGTTTTCCCTGACTGCCCTGCACTTAGCAGTGTAGGGGCTGTCGTCCAGTTGGGGTCTGCCGCCTAGGGCAGCACGCCAAGTAGGCAGGGACAGTGGGCTGGGTGGCAGTCAGGGCCCACTGCACCTCCCTTGACGTGACAGTATCCAAATGCAAAGGTTTTTCAGTAGCGTCGAGGGTAGTGGGATTCATGAAAGTTTCCAGCATATGTCCTATATATGTTTGCTACATTTTGAATGTACCATTTATTTATTCTACACCCTCTGGTGAAGGCATTTCACCCCATAAACTACCCACAATCCACAATGTATAATCTCAGTGTTGCCCAGTATAGGAGAGATTTGTAATCACAAGTTTCTAACCATCTGCACGATATAAATGCTGTTAATCTTTTCTGTCAGAGAGTTCAACTCCATCCTTACCATGTTGTAATGCATTTTGCAATCAGTGTACACTTGCTCCGGACAGGAAGTGGCAGTTTTCAGTACATTTGGAAAGGATTATCTAATCTGTGTTTACTAAATCTAAAAAGTCAAATAGACGTTTCATAATAGCATTACAGTATATTGTGGAACAGCTTTTAATTGCATTGCATTAGTATTACAGTGTGTATTTTCTTGATCTAGATCAATTTTATGTTTGCTCAAGAAATATATTTTATCCTAGGAGAAATAAAAATAAATAATAACTACTACTTTAGATACAAGCGCCAGGTGTTTCAGGGAACAAGCTGCACAAAGATCGTCAGATTAAATCTCCGGCTGAAATCCTCTCCTAGATATAAAAAGTGTATATATATATATATATATATATATATATATATATATATATATATATATATATATATATATATATATATATATATATAGACTGATGAAGGAGATCGTTATTCTCTGAAACGCGTAGGTCTTGTATGCCTGCTCCGCTTTCGTTAGCTACAGCCTTAGTGACGTCACTCTAGTCTGTTAGCCTGTATGTGTGGATCCCGCACGCTGCCGGACGGAGCGTATCAGCGGTGAACACACCACATTGTTTGTATGTTTTTTATATATTATTTCTGACAAATCCACCAACTGAAGATTGAAGTGGACAGAAACCTGGATTAAGGGCCGTTTACATGGCAAGTGACAAATACCGGTCGGTTTATGCGACCCGTACTTGCACTGTTTTGCGGCCGTCCCCACGGCCGCAGGGGGGATGGCTTTTCTCCGTGTGAGCCCTCCCCCCTTCACATTGAAAACCGGACGGAAGAATGTGATGGCTCAGTATTTTTTAGGCGGCCCGCAGGCGGAAAAAAACCTGTTCTGCTCACTTTCGGCCACTTTTTCAGGCGGTCTGCAAAACCGCAAACCACCTGAAAAACTGGCCGAAAACCCGTGCAGTGGGGACATGCCCTTAGTGCAAGGTTCCTGACTGATGTGAGCATCTACTGAGAATCTCTGGGGAAGCGTTTGCACTATTGCAGGTGTGTTTTACACTGTTTTATACTATTTGCATGGGGGTTGCATATTTTGGAGCTTGATTATTTGGGGACTGTTTGTGATTAAGTTGGCACCTCATACAGCGAACAGAGCGTGATCATCTCTTATATATATATATACATAAAAATAAATAATATTCCAGCACGTGATGTATGATGCAATATATAACAAATGTATGCAGCAAACAGGCTCGGACTAGCCCACATGGGAACAGGGCAAACCCCTAATAGGTGTTTGAGCATGGCAGATCTGAAGTTTCCAAAATCACTCTTTTCTGTATTACAGCTCTTTTCTGTATTTTTACTGTATTTTGAACTGTCCCGCCTTTGATTTTGATTGTTCAAAACTTCTCCATAGGATATAATGGGTCTTTGTCGCTTCTATTCTGATTGGCTGGCTTCTGCCGACCAATGAGAAGCGCTAACAGAATTTGAATTACTGTATTTCCCGGCAATTCTCTCTATTGCAATTCCCGATGTAGCGCCGGTCTCGGCGACAAACGCGTTGTTCGGGATTTAATTGATTTATGTTTATCGCAGGTTTCAACTCTTTTTCAGAGAATATTTCACAACTAATAAAAATGATTTTTTTAATCATACTCCATACCGCACGGCGCTGAGAGCCGAGATTGCATTGCGCCGATCTCTCCATAGACTACAATGGGATAAGTAGCTCGCGCTCTGATTGGCTGAGATAGCAAAGCCCCCACTAGTTCAACCAATCAGCTCTTTTCTGCAGTTTTACTGTATTTTGAACTGTCCCGCCTTTGATTTTGATTGGTTCAAACTTCTCCATAGGATATAATGGGTCTCTGTTGCTCCTATTTTGATTGGCCGAGATAGCCAAGCCCCCGCTAGCTCAACCAATCATCTCTTTTCTGCATTTTTACTGTATTTTGAACTGTCCCGCCTTTGATTTTGATTGGTCAATAGTTCTCCATAGGTTTTAATGGTTCACTGTCGCTCCTATTCTGATTGGCTGGTTTATGCCGACCAATGAGAATAGCTTTCAGAATTTGAATTACTGTATTTCCAGGCAATTTCCAATATCCTAATTCTTGATATTGCGCCGTTTTAGATTTTTGGAAAGTGATTTATTTATTTTTTTTTGAGGTGTGAGCTCTTTTCTGATAATGTTTTCCGCCTTTATAAAGGCGATTTTTTTCGGGAATCATACTCCATGCTGCACGGAGCTGAGCGCCGAGATTTCTGTTGCGATCTTCTATGTTTCCTCGCAGGTTCCGTTCTTGCTTCACTTCGCCTCCGCCGGAGCATTTAGACCAAAATCATCCAGATCTGCCTGTCAGAGCTGCCGAGCGCTGCAATGCGCCGCACTTTGTCGACTTGCGATCGTACATGCCTCGGAGTTTTAGAGCGCGCCGCGTCCCGCCCCGGAACGCCTACACCGCGCCTACATCGCACCCATTGCCCGCCCCTTCATGCGAGGCGCAGCTGAAAGTGGCGAACGCTGCGCCTAACACCGCATCCCTGCGTCCGACAGTGGATTCGGGACGGTGATCCGCAGGTTACGCCAGAAATCGGGCGAAAAGCCCGTTCATACATGTCGCCCTATATGTTCCATTTATAAAAGCCAAGTAGCCAACAATATCACAGTGAAAACTTATAGGGTAATCATTACCAAAAATAATGGCCACCAGATGTTTGTTAAAGAAGATCCTGAAGGAAGCTTTCATTTTTTAACCTCAGACAATTGGTTTGGTTTTTACAGTCATTGACAAAAAAAAATCGTAACCAAGGAGTTGTTGAAATTGAACGAAAGCCTACATGTGTAAATGTAATGATGATACATGTAAGTGATTACAGTATTAGAGCGAAATGATACATTTATTGGGGGAAACTCTACAACTGAAACGAGACTCTAGTACCCTGTTGGTCCTCTATCCTGGTTACAAGATGAGATGATTATGCATGGAGGCTAGAGATGGGCGAATCGATTCTAACAAAGTGTAATTCGTTTACAATTTCAGGAAAAATTTGATTCTGAACGAAGCCGAATTTCCTTGCGATTCGTGTCATAGAATCTAAAATGGCTGCGAGCACATGGCGAGACATAGAGCAGAGAACTATTGGAGGAAGAAAGGAATACCCTCAATGACATGTGCAGACAGGCAGCCAATCAGCACCTAGCCAGCTTCTGTGATGTCACAGCCCTATAAATACGGCAGCCATGTTAAATTCTGCCACTTGTCACTGTGTTTCATATGCACAAGCCTCACTATGTAGCTGCACTAGATTGCACTCTGTGCAACACACTTCCGAAAGTACCGTGAGTGGGGTGAACTACCTTTCAAATACACAGTATTTGTCATATACACACCTGTTCCTGAACCACTATTATTTTTTTTGGGATATTGCTATCTGTGGCAAAGAGTTAATTTATTCACTTATTGTGCGGAACTCTGTGTCAAATGCAGTGTGTGTATGTCTCTCCTACGCACATCTGAACTCCATCCAGTTCAGTCTGTAGGGATATTGCTATCTAGGGCAAAGAGTTAATTTTTTCACTTATTGTGGGGAACTCTATGTCAAATCCAGTGTGTGTATTTCTCCCATATGAAAAAACTCTGAGATTCTCGGTTCGCATATTTTGATCAAAAGATGTTTAAGCTGCCCACGACTTTCAACGTGATCTCAGATAGGGCAGTCCTATGCTATCTTTACCTCTCAATCAAGCCAATCAGGCCTCTCACTGGGTCAACCGACCTCCATTATTCAGAGAGAAAAAAAAAAAAACACCCAACCTGCAAGCTGCCCTTCTTATGACAGCCTGTGAGAGTGGGCGAGGACAGAAACCCAAAATGGAAGCACCCCTTCCTTCCCATATAGGGTAAAATCAATGTACACCAAGTATAACGTATGTTTCTGCACACAAAAACATTTCTGAAAAAACGTATGCATACACACATCTCAAATCCATCCAGTTCAGTCTGTTGCGATATTGCCATCTGTGGCAAAAAGTTAAGTGTTTCACTTATTGTGGTGATTCTGTTAAACGCTGATACATGTAGAGCTTCTTCCTTCCTCCCCAAAAGAGTGGAGAGGGTGTTGGCAGTAATTTTCAATTGACGTCACTGATCATTTTGCCCTTCCTTTGATCCTTCAGTGTCTGTTTTCGGTCAATAATCCATCATTATTGCTAAAGCCAAAAAGAAACAGGAGTTGATCCAGAAAAGAGATAACAGGGAAATGGAATATTTGCATGTCTTCTGTGTTTTGTATCCACTCCTGCTTTTGGCTACCTAATCATCAGACATTCCTAATGCAAACAAAAGATCCTGTCATACTGGCCTTACGGCTTCTCTTTTGACAGATTAAAAGGAGGGGAATACCAAACATAGTGGCAACGTCTTAGAGTGGTGGATGGTGGAAACAGCATTAGGAAACCATAGGGTGGTCGAGTGAGAGAGTGTGGTCAGTTGGCAGCAGCATGAGGAGTTTACAGAGTGGCACAATGACAGATAGTGGAGGTGGCAGCAGCATGAGTAGGCCACATAGTGGCACAATTACACAGTTTTGAGGTGGCAGTAGTAACAGCATCAGGCCAGAGAGTGGCACAATGACATAATTTTGAGGTGGCGGCAGCTAGGTGACATAATGAGGAGGTGGTGGCAGCAGCAGCATCAAGCCAGAGAGTGACATGGTGACATAGCCTGGAGGTGACAGCAGCAGCACCATGAGGAGACCTGAGTGGTGAGGTGGCAGCAGCATCAGAAGGCTACATAATGGCACAGTGAAGCGTGGGGAGGTGGGTGGCAATACCAGTGGATGGTTAAGATGGTGGGTGGTAGAAGGAGCAGCTGCAGCAGATTTGTGGCATCAGGTGGGTGGCAGCATCAGAAAAGTAGCTGAGGCAGGTAGTCAGAAGAATCCAGACTCATTTGTTAAAGTTTAGGTGAGACGGCATGGCTGATATAATCAGATACATACGGCATTCGTGTGTGGAAACTCTGGCTGAGCCACGCCCGATTCATCTTGACAAAGGTGAGTCTCTCCACATTTCGGGTGGACAAGTGAGTTCTCCTTAGTGTAACTATGGCCTCCACTGCAATGACTCTCCACCTCGGCTCAGCACAAGCCATCAGCTCTCTGAATGGTGCAGAGTCCACCACTTGAAAAGGGAGGGACTGCAGTACCATCAACTTGGAAAGGGGCACGTTTAGCTTCTGCACCATAGAATGGCTGAACGCATACTGCTGTCTCTTAGCAATCGCCTCGGTGAACGACTGCTGGCACGATGAGTGGCAAGGAGCATCTGGACCGGTAGATGATGGGAAAGATAGACAGCTCCTTTCGGCAGAGGTGGTGGAGCCTTGACTGCCTGAAATTGGATGCGTGCCACTGGGTGCTGCTGCTGTTGCTGCGGCCGGATGGACCACCACATATGAGCCATGTTGATGCAGGGCCGTGGTGCCAACATTAGGTCCCTGGCCATGCTTCACTTTCTGCCCACAGATTCTACATATACCAATGTATTTCAAAGGTGTTTCACCTTATAAGTGAAAAAAGTAACTCTTTGTAGCTCTACATGTATCAGCGTTTAACAGAACAGGTTCTGTCATAATCTGTGGAATCATCTGCTGAAGATGTAAAAGGAGTGTGCTCTTTGATGCTATCGTAGGATCTTGGCCCTCAGCTCGTTTCTTTCAAGCTGGCACTGACATTACAATTTCAGGCTGCGTTCCCACTTCAGTTATTTGGTCAGTTTTGACTCTGTATCTGCCCAGATAAGTGAAGTGTGAAGCGATTCTAAGAGCGGCGTCTGTCATCTGCGTGTCATACAAAAACACAGCATTGTATGAAGACCAAACCACGCTCCCTCTGCATATTTCTGCATGGCACAGTGTTCTACAACACCATACAGGCTCTCTGCAGCCAGGAAATAGTTTTTTAACATGATTTGTTGCGAATAAATTCTAAACAAACCAAGTTTTTGGGAACAATTCTACAAATCAGCCAAATCGAATTTTTGAGAAAGTCGCCCACCTCTAATGGAGGCATTTAGGATCCATATGGCATCTTGCACCACATTTGCCCACAGATATTGCAGCTGGGCCTGTACACCCTGCACAGTTGTCATCTCAGCTGGTCCCATATTTCTTTGATTGACAATAAATCTGGTGACCGGGCAGGCTAAGAAAGGGTTGCAATCTGTCAGAAACATTATTATGTAACCCTTGCTGTGTGGACGAGCATTATCCTGCTGAAAAATGCCAACTGGAAGCCATGAGAGACAACACATGTGGCCATTGGACGTACTGTACATATCACTGAGCTGTTTCCCCTGTAGCACTACTTGGGGTTGCCCACTGTCATATGCGATGACTCCCCAGATCATTATAACAGGAGTTGGGGCAGTGTGTTGCTCCAAAGCAAAGGAAGTACTGTATTAAAGCACTAACCATGAGGCCTCCATACTCAAACCCAATCATCCTTGGATCCCCAAAAGAACCTAGATTTGTCCCTAAAGGTAATATATATATTTTTTTTTTTTTTAGGAGCTAGACAACCCCTTTTAAATTCCCTGAAATGTCTATATCAGTTGGATGAAATTTATGTAAAATAGTTGTGACTCACACCCCTATGCGGAAGATCACCTACAAGTGGAAAAGACTTCAAACGTCTGGCAACTTGCCCAGGGCAGCAGGTTCAACCTGAGAGAAGAAGGCAGAATACTGGTCTAACACACACTTTCTTCCTATTAAGCCCCTCCCTACCTGTGAAATGCACAATGTTCAAATGATGTAAACTCTGTAAAGTAACAGTATTTGGGCGACATAAAAGTTCTGTTCTTGTGTTCTGTACAAGTTGTGCTGCAATCAATGTTGTAATCCATCAAAGACAAATTCACTACAGAAAATGCCAATGTCTTTCATTGTGGTGAGATTATCTAATCTGCATTTGACAACCCTGAAAGGTAAACAGAGGTTTGTCCACAACCCTTCACGTACAGGAATTGTATGTTTTCATTCTCAGCTATTGGCAACACTCTTATTAATTCATGAATATTTGCTGTTGATTGACCAAACTGATTTCAATGAGATTAGTTTATAATCTAATATGTATAGGAGGCCACCAGGCAACCTTAAGTGTCGTCACTTGACAAATGGGCCGGGACAAAAGGTTGACAAGGTAGTTAATGTCTAGAGCACCACCTTGCAACAGGGATGGTGGTATCAATGTATAAAAAAAAAATAATGATAAGAGTTTAAAGCACAATTGTGTTGTGAATTGCAGAAAAAAAAATAGTGAACCTCCAATGTGCATAAGCCATGTACCTCAAATGTGCTCAGGGCCTGTAGAAGGACCTCATAGATGAGGTCACGTATCTGTGCAGGTCCTGAAGCCAGAGGGGGGAGCAGCAAGGCTCAACTGAAGAAGAGAGAATATTGGCTGTTTTGTGTAAGTGTCTGAGGTCTCTAGAAGGTTTGGCCTGGGGTCTATATTTGGATTTGGTCTTGGGTCTGTATTCAGGGAGTCGCGTCGGAGAACTACAATTATTTAGTGGGATTTATTTTGTATTTATTTAAAGGGTCCGACCCAGGGTCCATTTTTTTTTTTTTTTCATATTCAAAACGCTTTATTTAACCTCAGCAAGAAAATACAGGCATGATAAATGGCATGACAGAATAACAATATACATATTGTGGGCAAGTTGCTGTCATAGAGATAAACCACATTTATGCAAACAGATATCTGAATGTCAACTCTACCTTAAGTAATATCTAATATGCTTGAGAAGGTCAGAGTCATATCCAAATAGATGAAGTCCTAGGTATACATCCTTCTATCTATACATGTTTAGCGATAACAGTAGGAACCTCTCCTGATATTGGAAAGTGATCATTGAAAATGCATTGATAGCCAATCATCAACTGTATTACAATTCAGACTAATAACAAACAAAAAGAAAAAAGAGAGAAAAAAAAAAAAAAAACTCTAACTGATGTCGACCAGCGGAAGCAATGCATATTAGCAGAATGACATGAGTCAGTAAGGGGAGGTGTGGGGGACCCCTCATGGCGCCTACCCGCGCAACGCATCTACTGGTTGGTAGCAGCTACCCCAGTATCCGGGCCGTGCCCTCCTA